>CANSZD010003583.1:0-253730 GCA_947648045.1 Beta corolliflora
TTAGGAATTAAAGCTAAGGTCCTTAGTATAAAATAGAAGCAACATTCACATGCCCTAACCTGCCATGCCACAAATTTAGGAGCTTCTTCCGTGATATAAAGCGGAACGGAAATAGTTTATTAATAGTAGGAGAAGCAGACAGTAACATTCAAAATAAATAAACCCCCACTTAAATACCGCTTTCCCCATGAACTCCCCACCCCGAGTCATTCTATTCTGACCTTGCTCGGCCTCAAAAGCGATTTTTCAAACCTGACTTTGTTTAACAGGGAACCCAGACACTGAGTTCTTTGCGGCATAGTAAGGACTTATCTGATACATTTGAAAGGAGAGGGTTTTCAGTAAGTTTTAAGAGTGACATTTTCCTTGTCGAAGCACTCGTGGGTTGCCGCTCGTTGCCCTGTGACACACTTTCGCCTTCGGTAGCATCACCGGAAGTCATGGAGAAGCTCCTTGTTTGCATAAATGCCTCAAAGTCCCCAATGTCCAAATCGAATCAATACTATTCTCGATCGGGGTCCCGCTTCAACGAGCCCACGGCGGCTTGATGTCATGATTCGGCGAGTTATGAGGTGCTTGCTTTTGTACGAACGTTGGCGTTGAGACATTCAGTAAAGCCTTATTATCGGAGCTTGCCCATACTACATCATGAAGCAGACCTCTTACGAATCTCACCATCGGGTTTGTTGAATTTTCCTTGTACTTACCTTTGTTGTTGACCTTCTTACCTTTACCGCCGCTTATGAGATCCTGATGAAGCGGTAGTTTCCACGAGGTTAGCTTTAGTGGCATTGACAGCGACATAGTCTGGTGTCGCTTTGATTGGACACTCTTCGATCCTAAATGTGACTAATGAGTTCACGAAGAGACATAAACTAGCTACGTGGCGATTGTGCAGACTCTCTCCGAGAAGAGGAAATTTTTCCGGCAATACATTAGCTTGAAAAACTTCGCGAATTTTCCTTCTTCATTCAAAACATCTGACACCGCAGTTTTCGTAGACATGAACTTGGTCCATGGCAACCCAGTTTGTCCCGATCTGTGTGGAAAGCAGTAACTTTTCGGGCAACATACTTTGTTTCCCGTGATTGTATTTTTTCTCGAGGCCTCCCTAATCATTTTGAATGATTTATGCACCATAAATAAATGCAGAGCAGATTATTTTGTCATCAGTTAAGGATGTGGAAACGAAAAGTCTTATTATCCCTTTTCCTTATTTAGAATTTCATCCTCATTTCTTCTTAATATGAGAAGTAGAAGAGGAGAAGAAGAGGAATCCACACCTTAGCAGTAAGCAATGAGGACGGAGTCCTGAAAGGACGTAGTCGATCAGGAAATTGTCAAAAAACTTCAACTATCTTTTGAGCCCATCGTTTGTAGTTATTTCAGTCAGAGATTTCGAAGCTTTGAAAGGTGAGCCATGGATTTGTTTGGAACGTCGACCATTGCAAATAAGGGTAATTGCTTTTAAATTGTTAACAAGCGACAATTGTAATGGCAAGGAAGAAGCTGATTTCAAGGTTGTGCCGTGGTAGAGACCACGAAAGCAAGAAAACCAAGTTTTGACCTTTGACAACGATGGTAATCGACACTATGGAAAGCTCCCCAGGGTTAACACAACAACCTAGCTTGTCACCACTAACGGAAGTAGGCTATGGAGTTAACACTTACCGGGAAGAGAAGAAGAATGATTTTGTGTCACTAAGGCGTGCGTGCGTGATTTTATAGGAAGAAATCGGACCAAAATGGAAGTGGAGTAAACTCAGGAGGATATCAAAGGATTGCCCATAAATGCGCCAGTGCAGTCTTCCACAGATTACACACACACACTGACGGGTCCAAAAAGATAGTTAAGTTTTGTTTGTTCCCAGCTGTGCACAGCACGGGCCAAGACATGCGGCGCGCGCGCGTGTGTGTGTGATATGAAACCCCGAAGCATGATAACCAACCACAAAAAGCATCTCAATTACCAACTTCAGTAAGAATAGAGGAGGAACATAAAAAGAAAGTATTCCCCCATAGCAATGTGGGAGGCTTCCCGAGAAAGGAGGCTTTAACTGACCTTGATTCCAACAAAACCTTTGAAGTAACAATGGTGAAGGCTAGATCTTGTGTGACTTTCTTGATGGCGGTGATGTTTTACGTCGAGGCGGAGGTTGGCGAGGACCGGCCCGCAGGCATTATGAATCTAATATCTTGGCTAGCGAGGGGGTATAGGCGACCACAGTCAATTCGAAGAAGCTCAGTAATTGGAGTAACATTTATGCCCTTGATCCAGTTTTTGTCTCAGAAACTATGATCGGTAAAGATCTTTTTGAAAATGTGAAGGATCGTATTGGCTACTCTAATGATGTAGGAGTAGTTGAGTACGGGAGAAGATCGGGTGGTTTGTGTTTATTTTGGCGGGAGGATAGAGTAAAATTTGAGTTACTCTCTTTTTTCGAGTCATCATATGCGTGGAATATTACGAGGGTGTATTAGTTTGGAGATTTGTTGGTATTTATGGTTAGGTGGTCACGAGTAACAAGCATCGAACTTGGGAAGTAATCCATCATCTTTGTGCGGATGTCACCATTAGATTTTATTGGGAGGGGATTTTTAATGAAATTCTTTCTCAATGTGAAAAAGAGGGTGGCTCGAAAAGGGAGATGAGGGAGATGGATAATTTGAGTGATTATGGATCGTTGTGCCTTAAGAGACCTTGGTTTTTGTGGGACAATGGTGGACTTGTGAATGAGGAAATCGGTTGATAATAGAGTGCGTGAAAGACTTGACGGGTATTTAGCTTCACCATCATGGACTCAACTTTATCCAGGATGCCACAGTTGAATATTTGTTGGAGTTACAACTCGGACCATACCCCATTTTGGTTAAATTGCCGGCGTGATTCAAGGCTTACTATCCAGAAAAACCAAAGCCTTTAAGTTTGAAACGGCTTGGCTTTTTGTGAATCGTGTGAACAAAAGGTTCGGGAGGCGTGGAGGGAGAGTGATGTGGTGACACGGTGGTAGGGAAATTAGACACGGTGGGCGACAAGGCGAAGGTTTGGAGCGAGAAGCACTTTGATAGCTTGGGGTTGCGGATTAGAAGCAGTAGAAAAGGCCTTGAAAGTGGCGCGGCAAAGACCTCTCGCGGGAGAGTTATGAAGAATGCGCGAAGCTTGAGGCTTTGCTTGATGATTTGAATCGAAAGCACGAAGCTTGTGGTACCTCGAGATCTAGAGTTCTCGAAGTGAAGGATGGAGATCGAAATACAAGCTACTTTCACCATAAAGCATCCCAAAGGAAGAAAAGAAACGAGAATAGAGGGTTTACGTGATGAGAATAATGTTTGGTAGACGGAGGATGAGGTGTTGGAAGATGTGATAGGGAAGTACTTACTCGGCCCTTTTTCTTCGACATCAGAGTTCGGTTCGATTGGATGAAGTTCTATCTCATGTAGGCTCATCCATTCTTTGCGGCATATAATGAAAGTTTGATGAAGTTGTACGAAAGAGGAGATTCCCGTTGCGTTGCTTCAAATGCACCCATGTAAGGCCAGGGACATGATGATATGCATGCTATTTTTTTACCGGCGTTTTTGGCATATTGTAGGGAATGATGTTACTAAGTTTGTTAGTGATATTTTACATGGTGTGCTTTCCCTAGTCATGTAAATAGAACTAACATCGCTCTAATTTCTAAAGTTCAAAATCCATCCTCCTGGTTGAATTTAGACCCATTAGTTTGTGCAATGTCTTATATAAACTAGTTAGAAAAACTATGGTGATGCGTCTGAAAACTATACTTCCTCATGTTGTGGTCGAAAATCGGAGTGCTTTTGTTGGGGCGCGCGATAGCGATAATGTCATTATTGCTCTTGAATTGTTCCATACTATGAAGAAAAGAAGTAAGGGGTGAAGAGGGACCATTGCTCTTAAATTTGGATATGAGCAAGGCATATGATAGAGTTGAGTGGGGCTTTCTGGAAGCTGGCATACTATGGGTTTTGATGGAAGATGGGTTAACTTGGTGATGGCGTGTGTTTCTTCGGTATCATACTCTTTCATCCCGGAATGGCGAGTGTGTGGTGATGTGACTCGTTCTCGGGGTCTCGGGTAGGGGATCCTCTTTCTCCTTACACTGCTTATCCTTGTTCTTGATGCTTTTTCTCATATGTTACGGAAAAAGGTGCGGAAAGAAAGAAAAATGTATGGAGCTAAGGCTAATCGAAATGGTCCAAAAATATCTCATCTTTTTGCGATGACGGTCTTCTCTTTGCAAGGGCAAACCAAACGGGAATGCGAGGTATTGTTGATATTCTCAACTCGTATGAAGCTGACATCCAGGACATACTATTAATTATGAAAAGTTGGAGGTGTCTTTTAGCGGAGGGGTCGATCTTTGAACAACAAAGAAGAATTGATGGGTGTTTTGAACATGAGACAAGTTGACGAGCATGGCAAATATTTGGGTTTACCTACTATTGCGGGGAGATCTAAAAAAGTTATGTTTTCGGCTACGATGGATAGAATGCGGAAGAAATTGCAAGGATGGAAAGAAAGTTGTTATCTCGTGCCGGGAAAGAGATCCTTCTTAAGTACGTAATTCGGGCTATTTCTACTTATCGATGGGTGTGTACAAACTCCCTTGCTCACATCATTGAAAAAAATAAGTTCGGCCATGGCACTTTTCTTTTGAGGACAAGCGGGTCGAATCGAAAGATTCATTGGAAGAATTGGGATGATATGTGTACTCCAAAATTCTTAGGTGGGATGAGTTTTAAAGATTTGAGAGTTTTTAATGACGCTTTACTTGGTAGACAAGCACATAGATTAGTTGGGTATCCAGGAGTCTTTGATGGGAAGAGTGATAAAAGCAAAGTATTACCCAAAAGTGCCTTTTCTTGAAGCTTCTTTGGGTTATGCGGGAAGTTACTCATGGAGAAGCATGCGGAGTGCCAAAGCTTTAGTAAAGGAATGTGTCCTTTGGAGGTGGTGATGGAACTCAAGTTAGTATTTGGGAGGACCCTTGGGTTGTTGGAGAAGAAGGTAGATTTGTTACTAGCCCTCGTGTTGATGACATTATAAAGGTTAGTGATTTAATTAATGCTTGAGTATGAAAGGAAAATAGATCTTCTTTCTCTACATTTTAATGAGCATGATCGACAACGCATCTTGGCTATTCCTCTTAGTGTGAGAGCTCCCACGAGACTCTCTCTCACTTGGGCATATTCAAAGGATGGATTGTATTCAAGACGCATACATGCTTGGGAAGAATGGAGGTTCGAGAGAATTTTCATGGGGCTTGGATGACAATTTGGGGTATGGATGTATCACCAAAAAGTGAAACATTTTCTATGGAGGTTGTGCTCGAAAAGCCTACCCACGAAGTCATTGCTACAACATCGTCACATCTTGGATGAAGCTTCATGCCCAAGGTGCGAGGCTGGCGATGAGACTAGCATCCATGCGCTAGTTCTCTGTCCTCGGGTCGCGACATGTGGTCGCGATTGGATGCGAGACATTGGCCCGGGTTGCAGTGATGATTGGAGCGCCTTGGCTATTTGGAATGGTCGAAGAGTGAAGCCAAAATCCTCCCAAGTTCTTTGCCGGTTGTTATGGAACTTATGGAGTGAGAGAAACTACTGATGTATTCGGGGCCGAACATCTCCAGTGACGTGATCCTTGCTCGTGTGACTCGCCAAGTAATGGAGCAAAATACTTACACCAATCAAGTGTACAAGGTGAGCGTCCTCGACAACGACAAAGTGCCAACTCGTGGAGAGCCCCACCTTCGGGTGTGGTGAAGCTTCCGATGTCGATGCCTCCTTGTTGATGGGTGGGTTGGTATGGGCATTATAACGGGGCCGAGAAAGGTGACGTACTCTTTGCGGCAACATGAAGAGTTCGAGCGTGGTGGACTTACGAGATAGCGAGAAAGTCGAGCCCTTCTCTTTCCTATCAAACTAGCGAAGAGATATGGATACAAGGATATCATGTTGGAGTTGGATAGTCGAGTTCTAGTGTCTCGTCTCTCGAAATTTTGTTGTCTTTATGTCGACTTTGATAATGTTTTAGAAGATATTTTATCGTTTAGCTCTTATTTTAATTCGGTAGTTTGGTCTCATGTTAAAAGGGATGGGAATTATGTAGCTCATCACCTTGCGAAAATAGTGCCTTTTGGGGTGGAACAAGTGTGGGAGAATCATTGTCAGGCGGAGATTAGCCCTATGTACTTTCGGACGCTTTGTCCATTGATTAATGCCCTATTGGAGTTTTCCTTTCAAAAAAGAAAGAAAGAGTGATTACGTGGGGATTTTTTTTTAGTGATTTGGGGTATATATAGGTAAGTAAATCTAGGGTTTTCACTAAAAGATAAGTATTCAAAATTCAATCCTTTCCCAAAACCAACTCAAGTTATATTTTGAGAATTTTCTTTTCTCTCTATTTTTTTATGAACGAAAATCGATTTACTAAAAAAATATGATTTCGAAAATTTTATTTTTAAAGGATAAAAATACGAGTATTAATAAAAACGAATCTCCACAAAAATACGATTATTATAATTTTATTTTATTTTCGAGACTTTTTATATTTATAAAATCTTATTATAACAAAATAAAAATAGTTATAAAAATTTAGGGATATTACACTTTACACTAGGATGAAACTTAAATTGCTCTAATTCACCCACCGAGTCTTCGGGATTACGGAGAGGTATTCCATACATATGACAAACAACAAGGGAGATATGGGATCTCCTTACCTAAGCCCCTCTTAGACTCGAAAAAGCCTTGCATTGCTCCATTAATCATCGAGAGAGAAGTGAGGAGCGGTAACACATTCCATAATTAACCTAATGAAATGACTAGGGAACTCTAAACCAACCGACATCTCATTTAGAAAGTCTCGGTCAATCGTATCATAGGCTTTTGAAGATCTATCTTTAATAAGCAACTAGGAGGAGCATTCTTCCTACCATAGTGTTTCACAATATCTTGCACCACCATGATATTGTGCACTATATACCTTCCATGAACAAAGCCTCTTTGGTTTTCATCAATAATATTTGGTAAAATAATCCTCAATCTATTACACAGGACTTTAGTTATGCATTTATACAGGACATTATAGCAAGAAATGGGCCTAAAATCACTCACATTGTGAGGACATTTTGATTTAGGAATAAGAGTAATCACGGTGTTATTGATTTCTTTTAACGAGTCTACCTTCATTAGAAGTCAAGACGCGACAATAACATCATCACCAATCACATTCCAAGCATCTTTATAAAGTAAGCACCGAACCCATCGGGGCACAGAGTCTTATTACACGGGATTGAGAAAAGGGTTGCCTTTACCTCCTCGGTAGTATAAGCGACATTTAGCAACATCTTATGTTACGTAGTTAACACATGCCCCTTCTGAATAATTTCAGTGAATACTTTCTTCCTATTAGGCACAGCTGTACCTAATAGTTGTTGATAGTATTGCAGAAAGGCATCAGTAACAGCTTGAGCATCATCTCTCCAAATGCCTTGCCCATCATGAATGACATAGACATTGTTACGTAATCTTCTACTTTTGATACTCGATGAAATAAGTGAGTATTCTCATCTCCACTTACCCACTCTTGCTTAGCTTTCTGTTGAAGAAATTCAACATAGATCTTATGATGCTTTTTATACTCTTCCACGACTTTCGGCCCTTCATCGGACTACTTGGCTATTCCCGGGATACGGTGCGTGTTGTCTGAGCTATAATCATAACATAATATGCTTTAAAATCAGTTGCTTGCACATCATAAAAGCCTTCTTTGTTAAGAATTTTCAATTTGTGTTTTGATCTTTTTAAACTTACGAACAACCTTGAACATTCTTGAACTAGTTATAGGACAATTCCACCCTCGGTGATAATATTATGGCCAGGAGAATGCTTCCACATAGTAAAGTATTTGAAAGGTCTAATGCCCGACTCTACTATAGGATAAACGGTCAAGAGCTCGAGGATGATCGAAATCGGTCTCATTCATAAAAGTAACCCGGCGGCGGGATACAAGTCGAGAAGCCCGAAGCACCATTTGCTAACATCCTGTCGATCTTAGAAAATACTCAGTTGACCTTGTTGCTTATTATTCAGGTGAAGAACTTCCATGAATACTTAATATCTTCCATCCCTTGAGTCTTGCATACATTGCACAATGTCGGCAAACTCGAGGATCTAACATGAGCCCCAAGTCTTTCATCCACACCCGTAACACAGTGAAATCACCACAAATCATCCATGGACTATTAGTGTCTTTGCTCACTAATAAACTTCCACAAATCCACACACTTTTAGCATTTTCATTAAATGCATAAACAAAAGTACAAAAGAAACCCATTGTACTACCAACATTTGCACATAACAATGTATGGCACAGCTCAAGCATGGAGAAGAGTAACTTGAAAAACTCCGGGCTTCCGAGGCAATAATCACTCTCCCACCATTGTGATAAGCTGAGTTAGTAAGAAACACCATCCACTAAACATTCTTTGATAAAGGCCTCCCATATTTGAGACCTTTACCTTTGTTTCGGGGAGACCTAATAATCCGATATTATGGTTATGAATAAATCCAGCCACTTCCTTCTACTTCTTAGGATTATTAAGACCCGGACATTCCAAGATAAAACTTTATCCATCGGGAGTGGAAGAGTCCCCTCTTCCCGCTTCCTTACTAACAAGCTCACCTTGTCTCTCCTCCTCTGCTGACATTCACTAATAAATCAAAAGCATTACTCCAAAACGGGTGGTGCCACGGTAGCACTTCTCGCTTTGATAGGATGTAGGTCTGTGGAAGCCCTCGACATCCTTAGGTGCAGGTGGCTTAGAGCGGGAACCACGGGGCTTATCAACCTTCTTCGAACCACGGGCTTATCAATCTTCTTACGAACCCCAAATTTTCTTACCCTTACGTAATCTACACTCCAAAGTATCATGACCGAACTTATGACAAGATGCACATAAGCTTGGCTTCCATTCATATACCTACGAAACCTCCACTCTTGTACCATGCTCATCCACAAAGTTAATTTTGTGTTTGGTAAAGAAAAAAAATGATGAAAATGTTAGTTGTTCATGAGTTTGAAGAGGAGTTTCAAGGATCTTTTAGAGAGAACTAGTCTTACATGCACGCGATACATGCATAGATTGCTTTGAGTATATTCTTAAATTTCATCTAAATATAATTTTGAAAGTGTAATTTATAATCATTATAGTACAACCTAATGTAATTTATAAAGTGTTTATAAATTGTGATGAACATGTAGATGTAAAGTCTTATAGTCCAATTAAATTTGTAAAAGTTTTTTTATTGAATAACCATTTTTTTCATTATATCGAGTTACTTTGTTAATGCTTATTTAGTTTATTATTGGAATTTTAAGGAGACACCGATACACACCATGACCCCGTCTTTAAATTAGGAAAGGATATAATTGTAGAAATTTGAATATGCAATTATATGTTTAGCTAAGGACAAAAAAAGACTTTTCGTATGGGGACACCTCGTAGCTCTCCTGAGCATATAATAGAGATATAAAGATTTTGTAAAGGGAGTAAACTTTTGTCTCAAATACGTAATTATATTATTTGGGGTTCGTAATTCTTTGTTTGGTCTTTTGTTTCCTAAATTCTTTTGCTTTCTTCAATGTGTTATTGATCATAAAGTGAACTAAGCTGATTTTTAAGGCTCAGTAATTATGTGGTGTGTTGCTATTTAAATAAGCAAAGAAAACGAGTTTAAAGTTGTCACCAACACATAAATAAGGCAAAATAGCAGACACCTGATCGGGTAATATGACGATGGGGGCACTAGTCATGTGCTACGCGAGAGATAGCTTGTGTCATACATAAATCACTTGTGTGCCACACAAGTTTCTTATGGTACACGGTTGTGCAATTTGTGATATTTTAGCAAAATTTATTTTCTAGAAAGGATTTCAAACCGATTTCCACATGCTATTAATATGAATTATAGCCATGATTACGTGATTTGATATAAAAGGGTTTCCAAAAATAGATATTATGATATATTTTGGAGATAATTAATAATATAAAAAATGGTCTAGAAAACGGGCTTTGAAAAATGGGCTTTGGAAAACAATTTATATAAGAGTTATAGAAAATGGGCTTAGAAATATGGAATGCACTTGGAAAATTAATTTGGATTTTAAGGCTCGTCTCGATTCGTTCTTCAATTCGGATCGATTAGATAGAGTTATTAGTCATCATTAGATATTCACACAATGAATAGGGACGGAGACATATGTGTCATTTTTGAGAAGCTCGAAGTAAATTAAAGCATAAAATTATAGTTTACGCAGTCCGATATATGTTAGGTTACAAATCGAAACTAGATCCAAATTTACGGGCATTGTTTCTCTGTACGGTTTTTATCTTGTAAAAGGATTCTAATACAACAATGCGAAGATGATGTCAAAAAAATACAACATATTTGCTTCTTTTGCTTCACGTTTCCCCATTTGGCCAATGCACCCACAACTTGATATATATTCTTCTTTATTCATGCTTGATTTTATAGCCCTCGGATATGTAATTAGGAGAATCTTGCAATTTCTCATCAACGGCGAGGTTAATATATTTGTTATTTCACTAGAAACAATACAAGAGGGGGGTGAATTGTATGTGTAGAAATAAACGTAACTTTTTGCGGAATTTTAAACTTAAACAAAGAAACAAGCTAAAGGAACACAGTGATTTTACGAGGAAAAACTTCTTGGGCCCGACAAGAAGAAACAACCTCGATCGACCACTAGGGATTTTAAACTCAACTTTTTCACTAATTAGGCCAAACAACTTTGTTACAACCTAATTCTACTCACGGGCCACACCTTGAGTTCCTAAACTCAAGTTCTGAACTATTGTTCCTTAACGGTTGTTCCTCTCAACTTTCTCACTTGAAGTTTTCTCACTTTAACTCGCTTCACTCAAAGCTTCTCTCTTACGAACTTCACTCAAAGTCCCCTTACCCCAAAAACCAAAATACAATAGAACAAATAAACTTAGTGGAATTTAGAGTAAGAAGGCAAAAGAACAAATGACTTTTATGAGAGAATGAAGGCAGCGACACTTTACTTAGTTAAACTCACTAATTCACTTGGTGGAACCCGACTTGGAACTTAATTAGACATTAGTATTTATAGTGGTAATAACTTAGAACGTGGGATTAAAATATATGTTAGTGGTAAAAGCATTATCCCATGATGTTTCTTACTCGGAGGAACACGTTCCTCATTCAACCCATGATCTCCATGATCACCATTAAACGTGGGAGATAATTGTATTTCTTGCTCCCTTAATTTTAGCAACCACGTAAAGCATTAATTCGAAAATATGATTTAATTAAAAAAGCATTTTAATTATTAGAACCAAAATAAAAATCCTTCTACCAAAAATAGTATCTTAAAATATTTTCCATAAAAACCGAAAAAGATAAAATCTTTTCCTTAAAAGATTTTCCTTAAAATCGAGATTTTTTCCTTAAATAAAGCGGTTACCTAGAATCTAGGCATAAATTACTCAACAGACATAAATAAACCGTTGTAATGCTTCATCCTAAGTCTAGTTCCTTTTTAATAGTTAGCTCCTTTAACTTATTAGTTAAGCGTCGGTTCGTCTATTCCTTACAAAGGAACAAACACTCATTCTCATTCTAAATTACCATAGTTCCTTACCATTCTTACTCGTTCCTTTACAATGGAACTAGAAACAAAAAACATTGCTTTAGTCTTCTTGCTCCAATCTTTGCTCAATACCAAATCGTGAAACATATTTACTCAGTCTTCAAAATCCCGGCTTGATTTCTTCCTTGACTTAGTATTCTCTTTGTTCCTTTCATTGATACCTTGAAATTCATTCACTTAAACAACTTGTTAGTCCAATACTTAGTTTGCATCTTTGTTCCTTTGTCATCATCAAAACTAGGATTCAACAATATTTATAATGCTTGGAGAACTTTTTAGTTCCATTGATGGTTAGCAAATTGCCCTAGGCGATAATGCACTTGTTCCACCCTCATCCTTCGTCAAGTTAAGCTTTGGTGGATTGTTTCATATTAGCTTCCAACGGGTCCAAGGAGAATAATTTTTAAGATGTATCCTTTAATTCAATTTTCGGTTCTTTTCGACATATTCCTATAGAAGAAGAATCTTTGGATGTATTATCGAATGTACCATCGGTATTACTTTTAAGGTGGTAAGATGAAAGGGATTTAATGGGATGAATTGGATCGCTTGGGATGAAAGGTTTTGATCATAAAATCATTCAATGGAAGACCAAAAGAGTTTCTTTTAGTAAGGACATGAGAGAGGCTAAGTTCTTTACGTTAAAGATCCAAGAGCTTATACGGAGTCGGATATATCACATGGTAAAAAAAGAAGAAGATTGTGTCCTCGAGAATAGAGGTGGAATGGATTTTATTGCCTTTAAGTAATGGTCTTTCTAGCGAACATTTGAAAGGAGATAATAGTCAATGTGAATATTTGAGAGGGATCAAATAGAATAAGAATACAATATATGTTCCATGGACTTCGAAATCGGGGGCACAAAGACGGTTCCCATTTGAGATAAGTCTAAAGATCAGATAATGAGAAACTAAATGTATAGTTAACATTGACTCAGCGAAGAGGTACAATATTTTTTTTTTAAAGGTAAGAATAAAATAGTTTTAGGAGACCACTCCTCGCGAGGGAACTCCTAAAAAGTACGATACGAGGATAGATTTAAAGTTTGAAGAATTATAGTGAGGAATTTCGAAGGTAGATTGAACTAAATGGCAACATTAGCAACCCGATCATTTGCTCGGTTGGCTTCACGGTAGATATGTTGTAAGTGATAAAATATGAACTTGTGCGAGATTTGATGTCTGTTATAATATTTTGAATTTGCCATGGAGGTGAGGAGAGGCCTTGAATTGCTTGAATAACCAACAAATTGTCTCCTTCAATATAGATATCCTGAACATCATGTTGTAGAGCTAATAGGGAGACCTTTTAGGGGTGCGATTTGCCCGATGAACACGGGGGTATTGTGAGATTGTAATTACATGCATGAATTAATTGTCCCCAAATGATTGTGAATGATGATTCTGTGGCAGTGAGTTGTTGGTGACAGAGCCTTCAAAATTTAATTTGAAGTGCGTTGGAGGCCAGGGGACCAAGCCACCGGAATATTGGAAGAAGCGGGGGTGTGGATTGGAGAGATGATGATGTTTGGAGAAAGGGGTACCTTCGAGATGGCAAGAATCAAGCTTATTGAGAAGAGTCCAATCGTTGTGGAGAAATTAAGCTTTATGGATAATACGGAATATATTGAATATGCTAGAATTAAACGGTATATCATTTCTTTATTTACGGATGGTTCATAGTAGGAAAATAAATTTAGTAAGATCATGCTTACTAGTTCTAAGATTAGATTATACTAGAAGGAGTGCTAATTCCTTGAACCGTAGTGTAACCGATCTATAGTACGTATCCGGTAAGTCCCGCTGGAGTACGAGTTGATATGCATTGATTAAATAGATGATCTATGGATTCCTCGTGAGTAAGATAGAGGGCAAGAATTTATTGAAATGATATTCCTTTTATATAAGGTACTTCTTACTAGTCATACTATTATAATGATTTGCCATAAAAATATTTGCAATTTAGGGGGAATGTCTAAATTCCAAAGCTGCGAAATGGCCACTGCGGGGTCGTGGGGTTGATGTTGTGTGAGAGCGAGTTGCGGGGTGACGAGAGAATTCGCCACAAAGTGTGGCCCCATATAGGTGTGTCATTTAATTGAGTCGTGGGCAAGGGGATGCCTTGTGAGTAAATGAGGTGGCAAGAAAGATGTTAGTTTAACCATATCATGAGAAGAGAGGATTAAGTGAGATAGAGGTAGATTCGGGTCCACTTGACGAGGGGATTTGTGGAGTAGGTCTAAAGATTAGATTTGGATAACCGATTATCAAGCAAAGGAGATATTATGACCATCTCTAATTTTTTAGTGAATGCCTTTTCTTATAATCTCGCGTTGAGCGGGAATTTGTTTCCATATTTGGGAGTCTTGAATTTTTGCTTTACACTCGAAGAAAAGTAGTGTTGCTTAGATATTTTTGGTGGATAAGTTGAACCCATAGGTTGTTGTGATGCGTGAGGATTTTCCATCCTAATTTAGCAATGGAGGCTTTATTTAGCGGAATGGTTTTACGAAGGCCAAGGCCACCGGGGATTTTGGCTTGCGAGATCTTATCCCATGCAACAAGAGGAATGACGTTTTTTGTCTTTCTTTTGGCACTAGAAAAAGGAACTATGCGGGTTGTCGATGGATTTGGCAATATCATTTGGGAGAATGGATTGTATGACGACACGCTTTTGATAAGAAATCATTTTTCCAATTATTTATCAGTTGTAGGGCAGACAATCGAACTCGAACTCAAAAACCCAAACTCGAGCTCGAACTCGGTTCAAGCTCGCACTCGAACTCAGTTGAAGCTCGGACTCGAACTCAAAATCGGTTCAAACTTGAACTCCAACTCATTAATTAATAAATAATAATGCTTTTCAAAACTACATGAATCTACTTGATTGTGCGGCAGAGGTGAGGTGGTGGCATGGTGTTGCGGAGCTTACAACATCGAGTCGTCAAGCGAGTTGTGAAGTTGTACGAGTGTCGAGTGAGATGGGTGGTGCGGTAGCCAAGTGAGATGAGTGGTGCGGCAAAGTGAATCGAGTGGATCTCGTTGGTGGTTGGTGCAATGGGAGATGGAGATTGGAGAGGGAGAGGCTGAAGAGGCCTTGAGCCTTGTGACTGCTTGTTGTGACTTTGTGAGTCTTGTGGCTCTTAGACCTAGAGAGGGTTTAATTTGCTAATTGCTATGTCTTTGCTTGGCCCTAACGAACGGCTAAGATCTTATTCTTGGGTTTCTTTATATGTCATCCATTGATTTAGTTCTATTTCTTTTAGGGAAATTCCTTCACTTTGCCTTTTAGTCATTTAATGTATTTTTTATTATGTATTTTTTTTAAAAGAAAAGTTAAGTGTTTTCTAGAAAAAAGTTTAAACTTTCTTGAAAAAACAAAATAAAAAAATAAAATATTTTTGAGTATCTCATGAGTTTTTTGAGTCGAGTATTGAGTAGCTCGACTTGACTCGTTAGTATGACGAGTTGAGTTCGAGCTCGAGTCGAGCTATGATCGAGTCGAGTTCGAGTAGTTCGCAAGTTTGTCTCGACTCGTTGCCACCTACGTCCCGGTTGTTAGTTTTTTTTGAATAATATGTTTGAAGTCAGTCTTACAATATGGAGTAAGTAAAAACACTTAGGGTTAATTGGCTAGAACAACACAACCTTTGACTCTAGTGCGAAAGCATTGACAACATTTAACGGGTGCAAGCGTAGCACCGACTTAAACACGTGGTGCGAGAAAATAGCATAAATGACATTGGGAGAACGAAGGTTCCGGAGCTAGGGAATCTCCAATTATTTTAGTATTTTCTTTCTATTTCTCTCTCCTCTTCTTCTTCTTCTTCTCCATTTCTTTTCTATTTCTCTCTCTTCTCTTCTTCTTCTTCTCCATTTCTTTTCTATTTCTCTCTCTTCTCTTTTTCTTCTTCTCCGGTTAAGCTGCCAACTTCCAATCAATCTCGAAAAATTGATCTCCTCTTTACTCTTCTTATTTGTTATGCTACATCTTCACAACTTCACATCATCAACAAATTGACGTGTAACAATTGTGGTGGCTAATCTCGGTTTCTCTGACTTCGATATTCGGAGAGTCGCGCCGTGGTCGCTCAAACTTCCTGGAACTCTTATGTTTTGTGGTGAATTAGTACGGGCGCTTGCTCCTGTAGGGTGGGAGTAATGCAAGGCGTAGTGGAGATGGTGTTTGTGTGTGGTGGTCTTTGCCGGTGTTTGGGGCGAGAGGATGGCGTTCTTTGGAGTGGAGGTGGTGTTTGGTGTGGTGAAGGAAGATGATGGTGTTGAGGGCAATTGTGGTCTTTGTAGTGTTGTGGGCTAGGGAAGAGGGTGGTGGTGGTAATGCAAGCACGTGACTTTAAGGTTGTGTTGTTCGCTGCACTTGGCCGAAAGGTTGTGCTTTTACCCAATTAACTCTAACAAAAAGGAGGAAATTAAAAGAAAATCTTTAAAATAATAGAGATTCACTAGCTCCGGTGGAATCTCAGTTCTCGGTGTCGTTTATTTTATTTTCTACCTTTACGGGTTTAAGTTGGTCTTCTGTTGACTTTGTAGAGTTAAAGGTTGTCTTTGTTTATTGCTTTAGATTAAAGGTTGTCTTTGTTAGCCAATTAACCAAACATTTATGAATACAACTTGGAAGAAAAAACATTGCGGATACATGTAGAAAACGAGAAAACAAGAGTAGTTAGAGTACCCTATTAAAAAATCTTAATCGGAAAAAAAGAAAAAAGAAACATACTAGAAAAGGAGAAGTTCGTAACCCTAACCCTCGTAAATTCCAATCCGTAGAATTTGCGCTAACCCTCCATCCCCTGCCATTACAAGTGAAATTCATCTCTCTCTGTCACATTACAGATTACAGTCTACAGTCATATTCATCTATTCATTCCAGTTTTTTCTATCTAAAAAGCTCGATTTCCAGCATCAATTCAAGTTACTTTTCAAGGAAAGAAATCGAAGGATTTTTTCGACAAAAATTGAAGGTTTGTTCAGGACTAATTTTAATCTTTTTTTGATTTGAATTTTGTAGTTTACAGTTAAATATTTGAGTAAGAATCTTGTTAATTTCATTCACTAGCATGCTAAAACAAATCCAGATTTCGCGTGTTCAATTTTGGATACGCCGCTAATATTTATGATTTTAGTTTGAATGAAGTTCTGTGATTAGGTTATTGTGATTTTGAGTTGAATTAGGAAATTTATACATTAACTGCTAGATATGACATTTGCATATATTATTTAGTTTTAATGGAGTTTTGTGATTAGGTTATTGTGATTTTGAGTGGAATTAGGGAAATTTATACGTTAACTGCTAGAAATGACATTTACATATTATTTCTCTGAGTAATTGGTTCCTTGTATGCGCTACCTTGAATTACTGTTTCGATATTGTAAGCTGCTTTGCTATCGATTTCTCATTTCTGGTTACTTATTAGTATTTTTTTCCCTGTTTCTCTTGTTGTTCTGCGGTCGTTAAAATCGATAGAAATGAAGTTAAAATCTAGCCTTTTTGCTTGTTTGGGCAGAAGTCCCTATCTAATTATCGGAAAAAAAGAATTCGATTTGCTTCGTTGTTTGAACCTGTTGAGCATCACCTCATCCTCTTCATTGTCATTCAATTATCTTTCTTGCCTGTCTCTGTTAGTTCTATTGTTCATTCAAGTTTCAAACTCCTTGGTGCCGTAAATCATGGCACAGATTCATTTGAGATTCTTACTGTGCAACTCCTTTTGGCCTTTTAATTGCTCCTCCTTTCTGCCATTATCTTCATTCTTTTTTGGGATGCACCTGGATTCTGTGCATCCTCCACAGCTATTTAGCGAGCTTACCAGATTAGATAGACAAGATGCCGAGGACGAGAGCCTCTGCAGCAGCAGCTACAGTTCCGCATACACACGAGGAGGCAACTGAATTAGAGAGGGCCACTCAACCTGAGGAGAAGGTGGATTTGGATGGAGAAAATGATCCTGAAGAAACAATAGAGGAAGAGATTGAGTATGAAGAAGTGGAGGAAGAAGTGGAGGAAGAGGTGGAAGAAGAGGAGGAGGTAGAAGAGGAGGTCGAAGGAAGTGGAGGAGGAGGAGGAGGAGGAGGAGGAGGAAGAAGAAGAGGAGGAAGAAGAAGAAGAAGAGGAGGCTCCTGCTGCTGAAAAAGTCGGTGATGCTGACACTGATATGGTTGAAGGGGATGACCAGAAAAAGCATGCTGAGCTACTTGCACTTCCTCCTCATGGTTCAGAAGTTTTTCTGGGCCGCATACCTCATGATGCTACCGAGGAGGAATTGAGGGGCTTTTGTGAATCTATAGGAGAAGTTGTGGAGGTATGTTTCTATTGTTTCATTGTGCTCAACTCTCATTTTTGGTATAGCATAATCACATGCTTATGAATATGTTTTTAACTACAGGTCAGGATAATGAAAGGCAAAGAACCTGGTGAAAACAAAGGCTATGCTTTTGTGACATTTAAGACAAAGGAGTTGGCCTCTAAAGCTATGGAGAAATTGAATAACACTGTACTGAAGGTAGCCTTTAATTGTTTTTTTTTTTCCTTTCCTTTCCCCCTTCCTTTCTGCTCCTCCTATATGAGCAGGAAGACTTCCATGAGTTAGCGTGTGCATCTAATACGATTATTATTTATGGCTTTACATATGCAAATTGATGTTACATGCTATCATTGATCATGCATTTCATAAAGTCTTCTATATGGATCGCTCGTGTCGAAGTAGAGAAAGATAGTAGGAGAGGGGGAGAGAGAGAGACTTTTTACTTGCATTACTAAGTAACTATGATGTATCTTTTTCCAGGGTAAGAAAGTAAAGTGCTCCTCATCGCAAGCTAAGCATAAGCTCTTTATTGGCAACATTCCTAGAGCCTGGGGAGAACAAGAATTAAGGAAGGTGGTTTCAGAGGTTGGGCCTGGAGTGACTACTATCGAACTTCTAAAGGTTTATTGCATTTCCTTTGCTTTCTGTATGTCTTAGTTTATTTACAATTTTGATGTGGTTTATTTGACACTCCTGTTGCTGACATTTACCTGCTATGTATCATTGTAGGACCTACAAAATTCCAGCCGCAACCGTGGATATGCATTCATCGAGTACTACAATCATGCATGTGCTGAATATTCAAGACAGAAGATGTCGAATGCAGGTTTTAGGCTCGGCGGTAATACTCCAACAGTCAGTTGGGCTGATCCTAAAAACGCGGAATCTTCTGCTGCAGCCCAGGTATCTTATTGAGTCCCATTTTCCTGTACAAGTGAAATTATCTCTGCTATTTTCTTGTTCTATTTACCTGCTCAATATTTGATAACATCTTGATCTCTTCTAGCCGATATTTTCGGTCAAAGACGTAGCTAGATTATTGCCTACAAGTTGATATTTCATGTCTTGTTAATTATATAGCATATGGGCAGAGTACAGAAAAGCGCCTCCAAGGTTCTAATGCACTAAGCATTGAGGATGATAGCCTCTAGGGCGCCTTGAGGTGCTTACATATCAGAGCATGCTTCTGGGAGTGTATTGATGTTTTTTTTGTTGAGTTTGTTTAATATAGTGAAAAACCCATACGAAGACATCAGTCCCAAGATATTCTTGGTTCTAGATTAGCTTACTTAAGTTACATTTTCTAAAAGTTTGATTTTCAATGATCATGTTTTATTAATAAATAGCGCTTCGCTTTCTAAGAGGTGATAGGCTCTCACCTCCACCCCTTACCTTTTTGCCTAGGCTCTAGGGTTCTATTGCATTCTTGTGTCTCCTACCTATTGAAATACTGTATACGCTCTAGGTTTACATTTTTTGATGGATAACTTGAATTACTCTATTAATTGCATCTAGTGGTTGGGGAAAACTGTGCAAATTCAACAGCATACCTAGTTGGATTTTGATACTACAACAGTGATCATATTGTTTATTACTGGCTTTTCTATGTAGGTGTACTTTTGTGTGGGAATGATTCACTTGACTTTCTTGTGTAGTTTTGAATATTATCCTTGTTGATCATTACAATTTCATTTCTATGCTTTTTGGACGTTCTTTATATTCTACCACTTCAAATTCAAACTAGCTGCTTGGTGGAAAGATGTCTGTGGACTAAGTAAAGTTATCCTTGCAAGAGTTGCCTCGGTTCGATTAGAATCTACTCTTAGTATTGCCATCATTTATATTTTCAATTTTTTATTGAAATTTGGTTTCTGTATGAACTGTATGTGGTTGGTTGATTCTATAGGTTAAGGCTGTCTATGTCAAGAACTTGCCTAGAGATGTCACTGAAGACAGTTTAAGGGAGCTTTTTGAGCGACATGGGATAATAACTAAAGTTGTTTTGCCACCTGCAAAACCTGGGCAAGAGAACAGCAGATTTGGCTTTGTGCATTTTGAGGAAAGGTCTGCTGCTCTGAAAGCTGTAGAGAGCACTGAGAGATATGAACTCAAAGGTACTCTATATGTTGTTTAGTAGTCTGGTCTTGACAAGTCCCTCTATATTCCGTTTCTTTTGATGCATGCTACTAATTGCTTAGAATTCGGGTTTTACTTTTGGGGGCTCACAGGTCAAGTTCTGGATTGCTCTTTGGCAAAGCCACAAGTTGACAAGGTAACACCAGGGACCGGTTATCAGAAATCAGCTTTGCTTCCTGGTTATGGGCCTCGAGCTGGCTATGGTATGGTTGGTGCCGGATTCGGAGCTGTTGGTGCAGGATATGGTGCTCCAGGCTTGACGCAAGTAAGAATTTCAATTTTATATATTGGATAAGTATCGATTTTGTCCGATATTAACATGCTTAGAAACCGTAATGTGTGTCTGGT
Source organism: Beta corolliflora (assembly GCA_947648045.1). NCBI lineage: Eukaryota > Viridiplantae > Streptophyta > Magnoliopsida > Caryophyllales > Amaranthaceae > Beta > Beta corolliflora. The sequence continues at coordinate 20,532 of CANSZD010003583.1, forward strand.
TGGGTTTATGTTATGCTAACCATTCAGAGTGGTAATGTGATTTTGTCAACTGATCCAGTTAAATATGAAGACTTGATTTCAGTCAGTCACGAGTTAGGACTTAGGAGGTGCATGCCATGTAAACTGGTGAAATTGTCTTGCATGATTGGTTAAATCTTCAGGGAGACATTCGTGACCTAGATTAATATTTTCAAATGATTTTAACTAGTTCTTTGTGTTCAACTGTTCATTTCTCATGGCTTCTTTTTTTTACGTTAATACTCTTCATGATGTGCTTCTCTTTGTGGGAGGGGGAGTCCTACAGCTATTGCAATCTTTGTGTTTGAAGGAGTCCTCAGCAATGTTATTTCTGGATATTGGCTGCTAAATACATATTATGAACTTGCAGCACTTCAGATTTTTGTATTTTGTTTATATTTTATAACTGAAAGAGTCAGGTCCTCAGATGCATTCTCGTTGTGGATTTTTGAAATTAGCTTAAGACCTTTAAAGTTTAAACCATGTTCCTTGTAAAACCAAAAAGAACTGGATAGACCACGTATTTTCCCAAAGTACAGGCGTATCTTGGATGGACTGGAGCTGTGAAGCCTTGATTCTTATTTTAATACAAGCTCTGGTCCAGTTTTTCTAACGGCGAGGAGACACTGTAAATGTTGTAGCATAATGTGTAGGAAGTTCAAAGTCTTTGCAGTGCTTTGGAAGAAGTTAAATCATTATTGTATTTTAACAGATAATTATCTACATGGACCTTTTATTAGCTTTTTCTCTTAGGATGGTTGATCTGAAAATATAAATTGAGATAGTATTGCAGTAATTGTATTTTGTTCATTTTTCTATTTGAGTTAAGGTTGTACGCACCTCGTTTATACTATGCCTCTTAATTACAATGACATAAATGTCCGGGAAGGTTTCCTGTTTCAGATAGGGTATTCTTCCAAAGGCTTGCTTCCGAAACATAAACTTGTGTAGCTGAGTTGCTAAGTTGCATCTGTTTTCTGTATTACTTGCTTGAATGTGGTAAACAATTTATTAACTAAAATGAAGAGGAAAATTCTATTTATTCCCATTGAATTATCTGGTCCTTCTCCCTTCATATGGGTCAAATTCTGATGTTTATGACTTTCTTTCAGCCACTACTTTATGGCGGCAGAGGTCCAGGTCCTGCTGGTATGTCAATGATGCCGATGCTTTTACCAGATGGAAGGATTGGATATGTATTGTAAGTTGAACCTGTGATTATTTCATGGATTTTGGTTAAATATTGATTCTCGAACAGTTAAATTGTGTTTTTTGTGTTCTGTTTCCTTTTTTTTCTTCTCTGAGTGATGGGGCTAGTTAATCTTCCATTTCCACTTTTCTTTCACATAATAAAGTAAGAATGATAGGGGGAAGGGAGGGAGGAAGAAGTGCCCAAGGGAAATGCCTTAAGTGCCTACGTTTCAAAATTGGACATTACTGCGTTACTATCGCAGTTGCGTAACATTTAATGTTTTCCACAATTCATTTTCCTATTTTTCTTTCGCATGTCTCAAATGGCAAGCTGACAAACCAGGAAAAATATTCATAAATTTAGGTAGTTCACCTCTGCAAACTTCTAATTTTTCTGAAGAAAGTCTTGTGCTCTCTTTTGTCTGCAAGGTTGGTGAAATAGGAAACCTCAGCTGCATGTGCTAGTTATGCATGCCTTTAGGAGCTCTCAGGTTTATATGTGCAAAATTATTAGGGATTTGGAAAGGACGGATTTTGAAATTCATTGCAATAGAAAACTCACCCTTTAACTTTGATATGAAAATGCTCATTGATTGGTGCCTTAAAACTTTGATCATTCTTGAGGAAGTTAGAAAATTTGTCAAAGAAAGTTAATTGACTTGTGGTGAAATTCAATTGTGCTCAAATATGGGTGTATGATATTGATGAGGATCCAAGTCCATGTACAATCCTCTACAAAATAATGGTGAAAGGATAGAAAAATAGTAGAAGTAGATTTACTTTTCTTTTGGTTTTCAAAGATTTGATATAGTAGGTTTGTTTCCGTGAGAAAGTTGTTTGGCTTGGAAAAGACAATAATATTGGCCAAGGATGTTCTTTTACCTAGAAAAGATTGTTTGGCCTAGCATTGGGGAAAGAGAAAAGGTGATAATCTCATCGCCCGTGTGAAGGGCTAGTGGCTAATGGAGTTTCTTTTATTTTCTTCTCTTCTTTGTGGTTGGGGGAACGTGAGTCATTGCTTGTATCCGATACTTGGTAATGGGAATTTAGGTGTGTAACAAATGGAGCACATCGATGCTATTGGCCACACTGTTGCAGGATAGACTGGAACTCCGAAGAATTGGATACAAACTTTGAAGAAAGTAAGTTTGTTCTAGGTTTATCAAAGTGGTTATAGTTGGTAGTTAATTGAATGATTATTATTGAGATATAAGAGGCTCACCCTTTGGAGGATCCTAATACTTTAACATAATAGCTAGTTGTAATTTGGGGCATTCTTGTTTTTCTTTGTAGTAATGGTGGTAGTACTTTTTGCGGGTGAAGACCAAAGTTATATGCTATGAACTGACATAGCTATGGCAGACTAATGGAATTGATTAGAAACTAAAAATTGACTTCAGATTGATTATGGGAAAATCACAGAAAATAATAGATAAACTTCAAGCTTTCGAGAGGCTTGAATCTCTCCCCCATAACTAACTAAAACTCTTAACAATATTTTCCATGATCTTCTCTCTCCCTACTCTTCTCTATTTGTAGAAGTCTGATATTCTTTTACTCTTTCTCACATCTAACTAACTCCAGGATTTTTCCCTAAGCCACGACTAAATGATGACAATGCAACCGTCTTAATTACACTTTCCCCCAAATATCAGTTCATTATATTACACTAGGAGTATACAATTAGAGATCAATGGTGCACATACGTGTAAATTTCAATGAAAAAAAGAGGTTCAATTAGTAAATTGATTTCTCTTCATCCATCTGTTAGCAAGATTTCCATTATCAAAGGGTGTTATTGTGTACAAAATGTGAGTGGATAGAATTTCTATAGAGTGGCGAATTTGGATTAGTTCCAAGGATGTGAAATGAGAGTAACTCTTATCTGACTTATTTATTAGTGATGTCCAAGATCTGTGTGGATATTATTTTAGAAGTGACTGTGTACCTTATTGGCCTATTTTGATACCGTAGTTGCTTATGAGTTCATATGATTATTTTATGATTATTTTATTATATATATTACGTGCTTTTTTTTTATATGGAATGAATACTTGATTACAACCTATAAAGGGGGGGGGTAAACCTAAGACATGTTTGCAGATGATAGTGGAAAACTCATTTTCACAAGAAGTGAAGTGGTAGGTCAAGGTGAAATTTGAGTTCTCACTGTTGGGGGACTGGGGCCATGAAGTCCTCAACTTATTTGCTTCCATGAAACAATGGTTGATGACGACTCAGTGGAAATACGGAGGTCCAAAGCCGTATCTCTATTAATTTTGCATATAGACCATGGTATTTTCTATTGTCTTTAATTGCCATTATGACACACAATTTGTCACTTTAATAATGAGAGCAATGCCCCTTTGACACCTTTATGAAGCGCTAAAGCTTCCACATGGAGCAGATCACCATTACACCCAATTTGTTTGGAGCTAGTCAAGTCGATTGAACTAAGATAATATTGAGATTTTGCTAATGACCATCCATTGAGAAACCTTTGTACAGGACAGATGCTACAAAGATTAGAGAAATTTGATTTCAAAATAGTGTTTATTTCGAATAAACAATCAGGTCCACCATATGAACAGTTCACTAATGATAGAGTTCATTTTATATGATAGTCTGAAGGGAGAGGGGTAACGTTAACTATCAACCCTTTGATTCTAGAACTTTTGAGGTCATTAGAAAAGGGTAGGAGGATAAAATGTGGTATTGGGTCATTGAGAATGATAACTTTAACACCCATTACAAGTCAACCTTTTTGGTAACGGAATGATTGAGCAAGAGGTCATGAGAATGGGATGTTTTAGTATGGCTTTGAGCTTTCTAATCCTTTTTTTTTTTTGACATTGTGTAAAACCAATAAAATACAACAGTGTTTAGATTATTACATTCTTATCTTTTCTAAGGCCCGTGGCTATTCCATGGGCCTCTTGTACCTGTTGTCTATCTACCTTCTTAATTATAACATTATCACACATCATAGCCCAGAACCTTATGTCATTTACAAGTCCTTTGACACTAGATATTGCCTGGTTTGAATTATTTAAGAAGTTAATGGCTTGTGTTGAGTCTGTAAGTATTTCAACCTGCGATGCTATTTTACAGCCTTGCTTCAACCCATGGAGAATTGCTAACAACTCTGTTTGAATGGGTGAGCCTGAGATAACTTTTTCTCCTCCTTGTTTGCATGTGCTTTCCCGAACCATTACCCATCCTATAGCCGCCTCCACACGACTCTTTTTATCCCTTCCAATTTTCTGTTTCCACGCCCCATCCACCTGTACTTGTGCTGTGTGGAGTTCTTCTTCTTTCCATGTGCCCATGTAGCTTGTGTCTGGGGGTTTAGTATGTTAAAGCCTTGTTGTCCTTCCTCTTTATCTCTTCTGTCTTGGTCTTCCTTTTGTTGCCACCTTGTGATATTTTCTCGTATAATGTGAATTATCCTCATTGGGTTACTTTCAGCTTTTCTCATAGCTATTTCATTGTGATGACACCAAATACCCCACAAAATCATAGTGAACATAATGTCGTTATTTTGCCCTTCTCCATTCTGGGACTGAAAATACGCGAGTTATTCGTTATCCAGTTTTGTATTGGGATGTGAAATTGAGTTTCCACTCGCAGCCCTAGTATTGACGCCCGCCCAGATATGTCTCGAAACTTGGCAGTCTCTGAAGAGGTGTTCCAACGTTTCCTCATGTTGCCTGCATAAATGACAACTTGGTTCGACTGGTATGCCTCTTCTCTTTAGCTCTGCCATCACAGGTAGACTACGCCATAACATCCTCCATAGAAAATGTTTCCATTTCGGAAACAACTTGGAACTCCATAACTTCTTCCATATAAGCGTTGTGGGAGTTGTCTTTGTTGACAGGATACTCCAATATCCTGATTTGACATTATATTCACCAGTGAAGATTTTGTTGGACAAGTTTAATCTATTTGTGGGTCCATATCTACATGTCAAGGGATATTTTCTAGCTACTTTTGTTGATTTTGGCATATTAGAATGATATTCGAGCTAAGTCTATACTTTAATGTGTTAAATTACGACTAAAGCCTATTAGTCTAAAAGTAGTGTCACCTAATTCGTGGTATGAGAACAACTTAGAACACAATTCACTACCTAATTATGTTAATTTAGTTCGAACGTTATGCCACTCACATGTCCAAATTACCTTTTCGATATTGCAATCTGGAAGGGGTTTAGCCAATCAGCGAATCAGGTAACACAATTAAAAGTCCTTTTAACACCGCATGTGGTGGAATTATAATAATGATCATAATTATGGATGTTCTTGTCCCTTTGTAAATAAAATGAGAGCTTTTTGTATGTATAATGGTTGAATGAGTTGTGACACAATCTAATTCTCCCAAGTATATAGATTGCCAATCGGCTTGAGCGCAAATAATTTTGGATCTCAATGAATAGATTGCAACCCTTAAATATATGGAAAGGTGAAAGCAGCTCGTGGGCTTTAATTCTTAGCTTCTTCCCACGTTGCACTTCTTTGAATGTTGTTTAAATAGCTAGCATATTCACAATAAGTTTATTGGATTTTCAGCCATTCATATATTTTATCCTTAATAAGCAAAAATGCTTCAATTAGGTAAGAAAACAACTCCTCCTAGTATGATGGGTTGGTAAAGCTCTGCTACGTTACAATTGAAATTTCTATGGTGAAAGGTAATCTACAGTTGAAGGTAAGGTGTGTCTTTGGGAGAAGATAATGGAGGGATGGACTTACTTGCAAAAGAGATCTTTGAAGCTTAAAGTAAAGGGTGATGGGTATTTTATCATTATTAGGGGCTAGGAAGTTGAGAAGGTGTTGGGAGGGTATTGTGATTGATGAGTAGAGAAAAGATTTTGGAGGAGTAATGTGAGGTATTGGGACATCATTTCCGTTTTACTTGAAGACCATTCTTACTCTCCAAATAACACTTTCTATTGTTTCCTATTGCTTTTGTCATGCCTGAACACCAATCTTACTCTCCAAATAGTCACTTCATGTGTTCTTTTTCTATTGCAACATATGGTTTGGGGCCTTGGCCACACATTTCAAGGAAACTATAATGGTAGTGGAGTTTGACAAAAAGAACTCATGTGATTGGTGGTGGATAATAATGATGGATTTAGGTAGGTTTAATAAGGGCAACGTAGTTCAATTGAGTAGCTTTTGTGACCAAAAGAGGAAATGTTGCAATAAATATGAAACTACCAAAATAAGTATATGTCACAATGAAAAAGATTGGAGATGTGTTTGAGGATTAGTGTTGCCAGTTTGCTCTTACAACGACACAAAAGAAAATTGTTGGTTGATTCTTTGAGGTTCTTGCTTGTCAATTTTTTTGTAGCCATCTCTAAAGAATACTATGTTTACAGTCCTTGTCTCTATTTCTAGCTTTATTTGGATTGCCAGAAGTTGTGAAGCGAGTGAATGTGTTTGTGGTTAGCTTCCTTAGGGAAGATCAATACTTATGAGGAGCTAGTGTTTTATAGGCCAAATAATACACTTGTTCCATGTACTTCCATCTATGGATAGTATGCTAATGGAAGCGACCAGTTAAGCCAAGACGGGCTAATGTAGCTAATATCATTCAAACATTTGCACATCTAATATGTGTATTGAGTAGGCAAGACCCGCAGGTTTGGTCTACCTGGTCTAATCAATCGCATGAGGTCTTGTGGCTAGCTCGGCCCCAACTAGGGAAGACTGGACGTTTGGCTGTTTTGGAATCATAAATTGTCCCGTATACCGACACTAGGAGCGACAGTCCCGTGCAGCCTGGTGCATGGGGCGAAATCGGGGAGAGACCATTGATACCGGAGCGTAGTACGTGGCCACCCGTTTCACGTTCCAGGGGACCGGCCCCGGAACGCCGGGAACGGAGGTACGTGGTACGGCGGACGGGGGCTGGGAGTCCATCTTGGCTGGCTTCGCTTCCCGTTTCCGTTCCCCCCGTTACCGAACGTTCTCCGTTCCTTGTAACAATGGGGAGAACGAATAATGAACTTATTTCTTTTTTAGAAACTTTCAGTGTCTTGCGATGTATTCCTGGTCAAGCCTTGTAACTCCACCCCATTTATCCAGTTACAGGCCCTGCTAGACTAAAGCTTCCCCATAATTTATGACCAAACCAGCATTTAATTTTGGTAGTTGATAATGCTATAAATTGATTGGATATCTGATGACTGTCAAACAAGGCTTATATCTTTATCTAGATAAAAGATTTATCTTGAATAAGCATGGTACGCTTCCTGTAAAATAAAAAAATAGGCATGTTATGCTTGGTTTAGATTGTTGAGGATTTTCTTAAAAACTGAATGTAGATTTTCTACTTTTGGCAGTAATGTAACTTGTTATACCTGAAGTCAAATTGTTTGTTTTGGATAAATAAGCATAAATTCATGTTTTTCTGTATGTTTCTTCTCTGATCTCTCAACATTTTAACATGTTTTCTGTATGTTATACCTGAAGTCAAATGGTTTGTTTTGGATAAATAAGCGTAAATACATGTTTTTTGTATGTCTCTTCTTTGATCTCTCAATATTGCAACTTGGTTGAAGCTAGAATTGTTCTCGGCTTGCCAAACAGGGCCTATATCAGGCAGACTGGCCATGTTTAGTGTGTGTGTAAAAATTGTAACATTACACTCCATGAGGCTTGAGCTAATCCATTTAAGCACTTACCAAGCTTAAGTTCAGGATCATTTTTGGAACTTCATAGCGTATAATTTGTTAAATCTAGTTGGTTTTGGAAAGGGGGAACATGAAATACTTGTTCTGGGTTCCTCTTTTCACTATGGAATACGTATTTTTCTTCCTTTGACGTGCAAACTTTTGCTGCAGGCAACAACCTGGAGGGCACCCACAGACCCCTCCACAACAGCAACATAGAGGTGGTGGTAGAGGTGGTGGTGGTGGTGGTGGTGGTAGGGGTGGCTCCTCAAGTGGGGGAAAGCGTAATTATAATAGTGGTCGGGGACGAAGCCGTTACAACCCTTACTGAGATTAAGCTGCAAGGCCCTGCCGTTCAATCTGGATGCCATGACTTGAATCTTATGATATTACAGTTGTAACGCATTTGATTTATTGGTCAGGATTGCTATGCTTGTCATATGAAATCATCCTGTACCATCTTGTATTCGTTTAATGTCTTGTTTAGTTGTAGCTTGCATGGTTCACAAATGGTGACATGTACTGAAGGAAGTAGATGTATTCTCGCATAGCTTCTTAATTTTTATGCTCTTTCAAATTTTGAAATATTTTCTTAGGGAAACGTTCAAAGGTTTCTTGTATTATTGTTGCACTAAGCATTGTGGCAGTCCTTAATTATAAGTCATAACCTTTATAAAGTTGGTATGCCATATATTAAGCTCTTTTGACTGTTGAGAAGTAAATCTTGTGAATCGCTTCTGTAAAACCTGTGAATCGCTTCTCAGTACGGCCGCGTGTAGAACTCGTGAATTGCAACCTTGCTCTACTCCCACATAGAAGAACTTTGAGAATCACAATCTTTTGGAAAGATGCAATTACTATAATTCTAACCTTTCTAATAGCAAAGGCTAGCACTATCAATTTTGGGTCTCCTAATATCTCATAGAAGGCAAACCCACCAAAGACTACAACTGATGGGCCAAGTCTTCTTCTGTGACAATAACAGTATCAACTTGATTCCCTTCCGCCTCAACCCAAAGATAATACAACCAGGGCAAATCTTGAAGCACAAACTGAAGACTGCACCTCCTACCCTTTTGGTAAAACTAGGCTGCCTACACAATGACTGTCAATGATGCTTGCTTTTTCCTTGGCCGAGGGATGTATCCTTGTTATATTCGCGGTTGGTTTTCAATCTTTTTTTGCAGCTTGGAATACATGCAATCAGGGAAAATTAATACACAGGGTTCGAGTTGCTATAGAACAAAATATAAGCCTATAAGGTGTAATCTAGGAGTTGCCAAACAATGCGATTACAGACTTGGTCATATCAAAGTTTGGCAACTATGCTTCTAATTAGTGTAAAACACAGAATCAGCTCTAAATCAATAACAGACACCATACAAAGGGTGCAAGTTCTCGAACTTTATACAGAACCATTTGAACTTTGCTCTAATGTGTACTAATAAATAATTCTTCTAAAACAGTGGCTTCACAAGAATTATTCACTGTTAAAACATCTACAGCTACACGCGTTGTCCATTACTCCTTTATTCAGATCCAGGAGCTCTGAATTCTCTTACAGTTGCTCCATATTAACTCATTGAGGAGTCCAGACAACTCTGGGTACAAAGCATCAAGATTGACGCAAACTTTAGAGGACACTGAAACATAATTTACCTGCAGAAAAGCCATACATCATTGTCAGGCGAGTGCTTTTCCCCTTCTCTTTCTCTCTCTTTTGAGGGGGTGGAAAGAGAGGAAGAAGAATAGAACAAAAAAAAAATCGGTATGACCTCTTTTCAAGGTTCACAGTTAACAACTAATGTGAGCAGCTATCACGGACTTGAGGATAAATTGCCAAATGCCAACAACCGAATGTATTACTACCTAGACTCGGTTATTATACTTCCTTTCCATTCTCATTTTGCTAGTCTGTTTATAAGCAAACAATAACCCACTGCAAGTAGGGTCAAAGATTTGAGGGTGAGTTCAGCACAATTACATTACGAAAATTTGCGAAACCACCTTATAAAATACATTTTTGTAAGAAACTACCTCATAAAATTGTTTCGAGGCGAAAAGATACCAATGGCCAGATTCTGGTGAATTGACCATGTTTTCTAATGATAAACCACATGTCCTTGCACGCCATCTTTACTTTGCCCCTTTTTGGTCCTAACCGTCTCACCTGTTCCTTTTCCTCTGATTTTATACTCACCAACACAATCACCTCAGCATTGCAGTTACTTTCCTTGCTGTCCTCTCTTACAAGCATCAGCCTCTTAAATTCAGACCCTAAAGTAACCAAACTAATTGAAACATTTAAATCCAATTTTACTTTCCCAAGGCTAAGATGAATTTCTTTTCTGAGAGTGCTACTCCAATTTTCTGTCAGGAATGCCTTTAACTTCATGTAATGATGGGTCCCAAAAGACATGCGAAATCAAATGTCCACCAACTGTTAAGTTACCTGAAAGTGGTATTGTTAATCTTCCTAATTTGAAAAAAACTTTCTTTGCATGGCCTTAATTTGGACACTCAAGTGTTGAGAACATTATTCAAGTCTTGCCCACTTTTAGATTATTGAAACATGCGAAATCAAATGGAAGATGAACTTATAGAAATCTCAGCTCACAGTTTGAAGTCCTTGACTATTAATATGCGTGGATTGTCGAATCATAGCAAATTCCTGATTGATGAGGGAGAATTGAGTGAAAATGATAGGAAAAAGGAGCAAAAAGGGGTAGAGTAAAATAACGTGCAAGACACGTGTGATTCAATGTTGGAAAGTAAACTCAACCCACCTAAATCCGGCCACTGGTACCTTTGTGCCTCAAAAAAAAATTATAAGGTAAATCAGTGCAACCGTGGCTCATTTTTCTAATAGGTAGTTTGTCGCAAAAAGTGTATTTTTAAAAAGGTATTTTCTCGCAAATTTTCCATAAGATTATATATCGTTCCAATCAGCATAGAACAATAGATGGACAGAGTGACAGACTGATAATATTCACCAGGTTACTTTTGTGCTGAAAATACTAATCAAGTTAAATTATTGATTTTGTTCCAGAATTGCTTGACATGATATATTCAATATTCACAACTGGTGTAAATAATCTTAAGATCAGTAAATACCAAGTCGGACACTTCACTTCCCTTGAAATACTGCAATAAGTAGGTTCCAAAACTGCATCCCAAAAGATAATTTACTGTTTTAACAGTTTAAACCTGAAGATGCATCATTTACCAGAAATACTGAAAGAACATAAGTTGCAGGCATGACTAGGTAAAAACTCAGAAAAACAAAAGAAAGACTTTACTAAAGCGACCACAACATTAATTAGTTAGCTTAAATTGAGGTGCATGACATCACAACCAACAAACACTCAAGATGGGAATGAAGGAAAATTCGTTAGTTGTATACTTGCATTTTTCCGAGTTCATAGCAGACATAAAATTATACTTGTTGATTTCACAGGAATGCAAGACGACCAAAAGTACCTAAAGGAGAATTACTTACAGGATTTGTCATACGTTACATGAAGATAGAAAGATCCTGGGGCGGATCGATCCAAATGCTCTCAAAAAGGATCCTGCTCTCCCCAGTCATGAAATTGCTTGCGAGGATAGTATCTACAGTCCTTCAGGGAATATGATATGCATCGTTTTCCATAAAAACGAACTTTAGAAAAATAAACACTGTTCCTCATTGATCCAGGGAGATCAGTTCTTGAATGTGATGAAAGAAAGCTTGCAAACAAAGTAATCCCATCTAAGGTTTTTACTTCTTCCCACACCATGTTTGTCTGATCGAGTTTAAATATGATGGGGTAATCACTACAGCAGGTATAAATCACCAGAATGTCTCCACCATGTTCCGCCAGGAACTTGCCTTTCCACCAGTTTTTGGTAAAAAAGTTCTCTGGACATCTGGGAGGAGGCACCACCAGGACATTCCAGGTAAGCTCTTTCGGATCAAAAACCCCAAGCCACCCAGTTAGACTAAGACAATAAAATTGCCCATCGGAGAAAACCAATTTGTTCCAAATACTACTGACAAAAGGCAGGCGATTCTGGTAATTGGCGGTTAACCATTCTGTTGCCCCTGGATGACAAGTACTAATAGCAACAACTGTAGGGCTAACATGCTTCACTGTAAAGACTACGCAGCTAGGAGACGTTGGGTCACAAGAGAAAGCAACTATTTGACAAGTGATTTCAAATCTAGGCAACTTAATTAACTCCCGAGAGAAGGGGTTAAAGAAGAAAAGGCGATGAGTTCTAGGCCTGTATAACAATAGCCAACCACCTTTTGTGTAACAGACTCTTGATCCACACAACTCTGGTAATTCAATAGAATAAGTCTTGCGGTTCAGAGGGTCGTAAAATTCATACAAATCGCCAAACTTTGGGAAATACATAATCCAGGGTGGCTGGTTTACTAGGCGCACCGAAAGAGCAATTGAGTTCCATCTTTTGCAAACAGCAGAAAAACGAATGTTCTCCCTAAGAGTCAAATGACACAGAATCAATTCCAAGAGTTCTGCAGGAAGATCGGACCACGATGGCAGCTCCTGTGTATCTTGCTTCACATCAACACAAGTGTTTCTGTCATCTCGGAAGGCCGCCGACAACCTATCCAGAATAATATTCTTATAAAACTCTCATTTTAAAACATCAAGGCAAGCACAAATTCAGAATAAGAAAACCCAAAAAAATGAAAACTTTGAATTAGACCTTGTGCATTAATCCTCTTTCTACCAAATCCATTGGAAACCCAAGACTGGTAAACATCTGAAATAGAATAAAAAGCCAAAATGGAACAACTCAATTCGAGTGTATTCATCTTATACATTCCAATCATAAACCCTAGATGGCTATACAAAACCCAATTCAGCTGGTTATTCATTAGAGATCATCAAACTCAATCAACCCACAATCCTAATTTCATTTCTCATGTATAACATATAACAAAATCAAATCAATGAGCCCAAATTATATGCAATTCAATAAGAACGCAAATTCCAGATCGTGAATCATCAATTTTTCAAATTTGCAATTCAATTGAACCCAATTCGAAAGGAATTGACAATTAACAACAAACTACTCCAAATCTCAAAAACGAAAACCCTAATTTAAGAAACCCTACAAAAATAAGATTTCTCCTTTAAAAATTAAATAAATGAGAAATAAAACATCAACAAAATTGAATTAGATAAGGTAGAATTTCCAGGGAAACTTACGATTTGATCCTTCTTCTCTTATTTCCTGCCATAATAAGAGAACAAAATGGGGAAAATGGAGATAGAGAGGAAATGAGCACACACTAGAGGAGAGAGAAGAGTACTAAAGTGTCCAACAACCAAGATTCAACCTGTCTATAATAACCCTTGAGGTTGGGGGGTGAAAAAAAAAGATAAGGTTAACTTTTTTTTATGAACTTATTCTTCATTTTAAAGATAAATCTTTGAAAAAATTTATTAGTAAAATTAATATTGTAGTGATTTTTTAAAGTTTGTTGATAATGAGATCATATACTGTTAATTTCCGTTTGGAATCAAATTATGAAAATATTGATTTTGTTCAACAGTTTTTCATATACTACTACAACAACGGTCATCTAGTATAAATCTCGCGATAGGAAGAGTTTTGGAAAGATATAGATTTATACGATATATCGACATTATTATATAAGTAGATCTATTCATCAAATAGTCAAATAGAAGTAGATAAAGTAAATAATTCTAAGGTTATGTTGAACTATGTAGTGTGATCAAGCATGATTTTTGTTAGCCAAAAAAATGTTCTTGATTCAATTTAACTGTCATGGTAAATTATGATAGTATGATCAAGCACCTCAATTATTAATTGACATACATATGGTTTGAAGTTTTTACCAGTAGGAGGCTACAAACTTACAATATTTAGATTCTCTGAAGATATCTATCATAGCATGATTTTTTTTTTTTTTTGACAACTTACTAACATAAATATCGTGCATAGCGCCTCAGTTTAGTTAGTAAAGTGTTCGAAATGTGTAGATTTCACATAAGAAATCTACATATATTATTTTGTTTTTTGACTTCGTACTACGAGAAAATGAGATTCTTGCCGAATCGGGAGTTTGTTGCTCCAACCATTACCAAGCTAATACCTATCTTCGTTTAGTACTTCGAGTGCTTTTGGTGCGTATAATATAAATCCGTAGGCGGAACAATTCCAACGAGCCTTTCAAACTAGTACTTTTTGTAATCGACTCTATAGCTCCTATTATGCAACTCGAAAGGTAGCGAAAGATGTTAAGAATATCATTCCCCTCGATCGAGGCTTATTAACATAAATAGCGTGCGTAGCATGCCCAATTTAGTTAGTAAAGTGTTTGAGAATCAGTAGATTTCAAAGAAGGAATCTGCATATATTATTATCATTTACTGCTTTACAAAAGTAACAACTACTCACAAGATAAGAAAAAATGGAAATTACTATCAAAATTATGGACTCAAAGGAGTCAAAGTTGCAAATTATGTGCAAGTAGTCATGCAATATTGTGTCTGATGTAAACTGAAAGTGACCTCAAGGTTCAATGAAGTGGGTGTGTTTTCAACGGTTAGAAAATACCCACAGATAAGTAGTCAAAATTTGACTTTGTTCTACATTTGAATTTACCAGCAGGGTGGACTATTATAAGTAGCATGTTTATCATGTTTTAGAGTTATACCTAAAAAATGCGAGCTTACAGTTCATCGCCTTTAGAAATCTTAAAATCGCCCGAAAAAGTTGGAATTACATCACTAACCTTTTCCTTCTTTTTCCCTAAACCACCACCACCACCCACCACCACCCACCTCACTCCACCACCATCCACCTCCTGCCACCACCACCCCATCGCCACACCACCCACCACCACCAGACAGGCGGCGAAATTTTTGTAGGCCGATGGGCGAACGTCCGGTGCAGACGTTCGCCCATCGGCCTAAAAAATTTTGCCCGCTTCCGTGAAGTGGAGGAGGTGATGGGTGGCGTGGGAGGTAGGTGATGGCGGGTGGTTGCAGGGGTGACAAGTGGTGGTGGATGGTGTGGGAAAGAGGAAGGGTAAAATAGTCTATAAAAATAAATTTGGGGGCGATTTTAAGTAATTTTAAGAGCGACGTTTGACAAACCTCCTAAAAAATGTGTGTAGTCAAAGCTATTATTGCTGTTAATTTGGGATTATTGGTGCTCACTCGAAACTATCTAAATGACTATCATTAATAGTTTCTTTGGATGGAGGATATTGGAGAAAAAGGAAGAGCAAGAGAAATGAAGGATTCATTTTCCCTTGCTAGATACAGCATGGAGGAGGAGAAGGAAAGGAAATAGAATGATCTATTTTAATTGTCATAATCTCTACCAAAACAACATTGATCGTTAATATCTTTCCTCCAAATGCAAATAGAGTGCGTTTTCATTTATGTTTGTCGTAAATAGATTTCAAATTTTGCTTATTTGGTATGGGTCACCAATTAAAAATATTATTTTTCTTTCGATTTTTGTAATATCGTACTTCCCATGTAATGGCATTTTTCTCCATAATAAACGATTCGTAAAAAGTATCTCAAAACACATATTTAATTATGATTTAATACAATTAGGTCTCTCTAGCATGATTTCTTGCTTAATATTTATGTAAAAAGAAATGGAAGACTCTGTTCAAAAAGGCCTCTATTTAGGGACGGAGGAAGTATTTAGTAATTTATTATTTGAACTATATATTTAAAACAAAACTCTGCTACGTGAATCTTCCACCTTGACAATGACATGTTGTTGATATGAATTCAAATCATGACATGACGATCTATATTTGGCATGTTTGTGTGCCATTTAAGTAAAATATGGAGTAATAAATCTCGGATGCTAGACCTTAAAAGTCCTATAAAGTGTTTTAACAACTAAGCGAATTGGTGGAAGGGAAAACATTTAGTGTCAATCAATATAAATAAATTCACTATAACTCTATATCCCCTCAAAAAAAAAAAGTTCACTGTAAAAAATATTCTTCACATTGTTGGCCCTAAAATTAACCCACCACCTATTTCTAAATCTCTTGTTTTCTAATACTATTATTGCCTTTACAACATGTCCAACCTCTCATGTTTTCCAATACTATATCACCTTTGTAACATTGTCCAATTTCTACTATTTCATTCATCTTAAATTTCGATAATGCAATCAGTTTTCTTCGCCTCTTTTTTTTTTTTTTTTTTTTGATCAATTAGCTTGTATTCTTATTGATTAACAATAAAACAGAAAGAAGAGATTTCAACTTTAAACAAGGTATTCCTTCAAAAAAAGAAGGAAACTTTTATAGTGCCAATTGCCAAGACACACCGAGTTAAGGAAATACCCCTCTCACTTTGTAAACATTACATCTCTTTTAGTATCTTAGTTCAAATACAAGCAATAAAATAAACGAGTGCACTTTAAGGAAACAAAAATCATCGCCCTCCTACAATCCACATCTAACTCATCTCATTTGCCTCCTTTTCGACTCTGTAGGACAAGGCTTTATGAGAGGGACTTACAAGTGCTACAGCCATGCTATAAACTCGGATTGGCGATGTAAGCCTTGCTTGCGAACGCATCCGCCACGAAGTTTGCACTTCGGCTTACGTGAATAATTGAAATGTCAAGGCCATTTTTTCGAGTGTTTCGATGAAGTTTAATTGGAAGTTTAGATTCCATGGCCCTCCACTTGTCACTATTGCACCAAAGGACAACATTTGATGAGTCGGATTCTAGGATCAACTTTTGAATTTTTCATTCTTTCATTTGGACAAAGAGATTTTGATTGCCCTATGAATTGCATGAATTTCGAGACCTTGTTTATCTCCATAAAAGGAATCGGGGATGAGAATATGCACATGAAATTCCCAAGGTGATTTCTTAAAACTCCTCCAATGGGCAGAGCATTATTCAAGAAGATTGGCCGACGCATCTACATTCCATTTGAGCATGTTTGGATCGGGGGACTCCATGATATTGGCACTATCGGCGAGAGGAAGGGGAAGAATTTTGTGCATTGCACAAGATTTACATTCCCAAGGTGCACTATTGGCACTACTCTGCACCATCTTCGCCTCCTTTTTTTTCCTTACTTTTTGACATGACTAATTTTTGCGCATTGCACAAGATCAAAAATAATTAAAATTATAAGAAATAATTGATATTTACAATATATACATAATATACATTGAGATAAATCCAACATCTTAATATAACATTTCTTTTTATTTCTTAGTTTTTTTTAAACTCCAAATAGTGCATTACACGCCTTTACGGGGGAAGAATATTGCATTTGTAAGACTCTTGACTAGTAAAATTTTCGACGAGAATCTTCTCTCAAAAAAAAAAAAAATCGACGAGAATCATTTCAAAGGTCATAAGCCACGTCAATAATTAGCTCTTGCATGCAATTATTTTTAGAAAGTGAAGACTAAACAGTGTGTAAAGGTTCACAAATGGAAAAAAAAAGAAGAAAGAAAATAGAAAAAGCAGCAAGTTTCTCAAGGAAATGACCAAAGGATGAACATCAAGGCAAGCTAGAAACCTTTACGAGCTTAAAGCTAAAGAGAGAATAGAGATGCATGTTTGTGCTTATGTGGATCATAAAGGAGCACAATTTGCGACTGCAATTTTCGAGAATTTGGTCTTCAAATCCTGAAAAAGTATGGTCAAAGCATTTGCAACTATTAGAAAGAACTCCGATGGTATTTCAACACTTTGTAAGGCTACACCTTGTCCGAGCAGCGCATTAGTTAGCACCTATGCATGGATGATACAAGTGGTGAATGCACGATTTTACGTATGGTGGGTCACCAACACGGTTTCAAAATGTGTTTTAATTGCGGTTGCGAAAATGGTAGCGGAGTATGAACGGATGAGTTAATCGTAGACTACATCGCAATTGTCGTTGCATGATTTTTATTTTAAATTTTTTTAAGTGCTACTAAATTTTTGTACTAAGGATCGTGAAACACGATCCTTTATTATTTATGTTTCAAAGAAAAAAATTATTTTAGTTATTACTTCTCTGTTTATATTTTTTTTGCAACATTTTAAATTTTTGGAAGTTGTATATTACTTGTTGTAGGCATATAAATTTTATTAAATGCCACATCATTTGTTTTTCGACCCATTAAAGCCAAAAATCGACTTTTTATAAATAAATGAGTATCAAGGGCAAAATACATCGACTTTCATGTGTTTATACTTAATATTTGGTTTGGTAATCAAGGAATATATCATATATCTATATGTTACATTGTAAATGTATTCCAAAACAAAAATAAAACAGAGTCGTTCCTGAGAAAAATTTGGCTCGGGGCAAATTTTAAAAATGGCCCTAGAAATTTTCAACTTAAAATTCTAAATCTAATGAAATATAGCTCTAATTGAATTTAAACAAAAATAAAATTTAGAAACATATTTATCATACAAATGCTTATTAAAATATTGTCTTTGTGCATTCGTACTTATTTTGAAAATGTATTTGATGTTATATGTTGTCATTATTAGAGCTACATTAGCATTACCTTTTTTTTGGATTATTTAGGAACAATAAATTTACAACAACTTTATCTCTTAGCTTTTAAAAATTAAAAAGAAATGAAAATTAAAATTTGTAATGTTAGTCTTAAATTCAATTTGAGTCAATAAATAAGTATATCAATTACCCTTAATACTCCTCATGTTTTTGAAGGGACCTGCTCATATGTTTAAAGTGATAGAATAAGTAGATTGATATTGTAAATATTCAAGTATTGTTATTGTAATTAGATTTTCATATGCATATCTCATAGTTTAGGATAGAATGAATGTATTTACTATTTAGTCAACAATTACCCTTTATTCTAGCCTTGACTCTAGCTTGTAACTTGCTAAGTAATACCCTTTCGTATGTATACGTGGATTTGCAATCAATACTAGACAGTACCTTCTTTCATAAAGGTTGAACCAAAAATTTCATTTAATGGGACCCGCCCCACTTCCCACCTCTATCTTGAGTCTTGCTTGTCGCTTTTTTTTCTCTCTCTCCTCATACTCTCTCTGGTTCTTAAATTGAACGAGAGAATGATATTTCTTCTTCTTCCTGTCTTCGAGTGTTCAACAATGGCTTTTTGGATCTTTTTTCTTTCCTATTCTTCCTATCTTTCGTCATATTAGGAGCCATTGATAATAATGATATTCGATCAATTTACAAAAAAAAAAATAAACTTCATTTTTTTCTACGATAATGGTGGGTCATGTGACCCACCATGACTAACAGCGTGGCTCGCCACCTTTGCATGGATATCAAATTTTATAAAATGATTATAGTTCGGGCTCCGGATTATACCCTAAATTGTTATATATAAATAAGAGATTACTATGGTTTTACCAGTAAAGTTGCAAACTGATATTATATGAAATTGGATTCTTAGTAGTTACTTTTTGTATTGACACTTATCATATTTTATTTTGAGAGGAGGAAATCAGGTGAGCTATGAGATTACATTAATTGGAGCTATGAGATTATATTAATTGGAAACCATATATATCAACATATCATTGAAAATCTGTGCTAATGTGGAATGCCTACTAGCCTTACAAATTAAAGACTACTTAAACCTTTGATTTTTAAATCTATATCGATCCTTTAGATTTGCTCAAAACCAATTTTGATATTAAACTTACACTCGGTACTTACGAGTTACATTACTCTTTTCATATTAACCCCAATTATGGGTGATAATTCCCCTTTTCATACTCCCTTGTCGCATTATCACTACATCTTTCTTCCATTATATGTGAACTCATCTCCATTCTCTTTAATGTATCTTTACCTCAAATCTAAATATGCTCCAAAGGCAATATTAAGTGGTAACAAATATTTATGAAAAAGAAAAGTTTAAAACTAAAATTGCATTGCAATGTGCCTTTGACATGTAACTTAATTTTACAAAAGTTGTGTAATTCATTATTATTACTACTATTTACAATCAGTTTCCAACACACAATTCACCATACATTATCAGGAATAGTAACTTATATTAGTCAAAGTCGATAATCATTATAATCTGTATGGCATTGGATTGAGTGAGTCTAGGGCAAATCTTATTACACCCATTACAGGATATGGACCTAGATTTATTTGGATTCAGATTTCATCCAGTGGTGTTGGCTTTGAAACTCCAAGCCATTTTCTATCCACGTTGATCACCGAGAAAAGAACAAGATATTGCCACCATTCACCAAAAACTTTAACCAAAGTCCAAAAGGATATTGCTTTTCTGCTACCAAAAATTTATGAAAAGCAAAAAAAGGCCTTCCTGCTTTCCAAACCATGGCACTAGCAAAAGTAAAAATCAATTTCGCACCCAAAAAGTAATGAAAAATAAAATTTGCAAACTATAACATTAACAAGTCACAACTCACAAGTTAATCAATCATGAAAAGAAAAAATTCATTCAGAATACAAATTAGACAAGAAATAAGATTAATGATTTAATCCTACCTTAACAAAGCACAAAAAAGAAGGGGGATTAGGGAGGTAAAGAAAAAAAAAAGGCCCTAAAACTAACTTTAGAACCTTCAGTTTGTCCCCATCATCTTCAACAAAGCCCCTTTTTTTCTCCTTTTAAAATCACTTCTTGATCAACAAAGAATAAGTTAGTTAATTTGTAGAATATTAGCAACAAATTGGGCAATGAATTAACCCATTTTCATTGCATTCTCCACATCTTACCATATTTTTCTTATTCTCATCCAACACCTTACAACTTCCATTACAATCCATACACATTACAAACCTAATTCCACCACATCCTTCACACATACTTAAAGCCTTTGGAATCCCTTCAAACAATCCTTCCAATTTCCCTTCTTCTTCCAATTTCACTACATCATCAGCTCCACCAATCAATCTCCCCTTCACAAATACAAGTGGCACTTTAACTTCCTTTGTCCCCATCAACTTCCCTCAACTCTTCCTTAAACCCGGAATCCATCGAAACATCTCGTTCGAGCACTCGAATGTGGTACGATTCGATAACCGATCTCACCGCATTGCAATGCTCAAATGTCTTCCTAATCCCCCTCAAAGTGGTGGTGTACATTACTACACAATTCTCACCTCCAGGTGGGCATTTTTCCACATAATTCTTAAGTAAAATTGATGAAGAATGAGGACTATTCCTTGAAAAATACCTGATCTTTGGAGTTGGTTTAGCTTGTTTTGGAGATACCATCTCCTTAATTTGTTCATTTTCTTGTGACAATTCCTTCTCAAGTGAATCAATTAGCTCAGGATCAAACAATGGACCTAAACTTCTCCTCCTTGATGATGATGAAACCCCAGCATTGCTCCTCCTTGGACTCTCAAAAGAACTCGCCTTTCGGAGTTTATTCGTCGAATTCGATGAAAACTTCCATGATTTTAACAACCCTGATCTTGGTGTACTATAACATTGTTGCCTTTTAGTAGTATCAACTCCAATATTCACCCAATTACTCTGCCCTCCTCTGTTTTCTTTACCATCCAATTTTTTCCCTCCTTTTGGTGAACTCACTTGATTTATCAACCTTTTAAATGGACTTCTTTCTCCTTTCTCTCCACACCCACCTCGAATACTCGTCGATATCGTGCTCTTATTCATTTGATTTGAATTGGGTATTTCTTCAACAAGATCTTCCATAAGTTCCCATGTATTAATTACCTCCTAATTCTTCTTGACATTGCGAACTTTTCGACTCGAAAACTCCAACTTTACTGCCATTTTCTTCTGTTTTCTGCTCTGATTTTTCCTCTTCATTGGTGTCTTTTTTCTTGATTGTTTGAGTTATAAAAGAAGTGGCAGAAACAACATGGGTTCTGTTTTGGTTTTCTAGTTTAAGAACACCATAAGTGCTTGAAGTTAAAGAAACAACATGATTTGGTAAATCTCCATTTCCAAAAAGAAGTTCTTGCTTCAGATTTTTCTTCAATAATTTGGATGATACACAACCCATTGATGGATAAAAGTGGGAAAAAAAGTTGGGTTTTTTTTTTTACTTTGTTAAGCAGTTTTCATTTTGGTTTAATAAGAAGTTATTGAATGGAGTGAAAAGGTTGTGGGAGATAGTGGAGGATGTTTCTTTGTTCTTTTAATTTTTTTGAATGTTAGGGCATGGGGTTTTTAACCGTTATCTCTTTGTCTGAAACGGGCCCTCTAACGGTCGAAAAGAATTTCGAATAGATCTGTTGGCTGTTGTGTTGGACTGTTGGTGGAGGTTCTTGTTTCTTTAGTGAGTATTATACTGTTTTATTCGTTTTTTTAGGTGCACTATTCTACTCATTAGTTTTAACGATAACTTGTAATTTTCGTAATATTATATATTTCTACTCTTATTTTAATTTTTTAATTATTATCGGCTCTAATAATATACAAATAAAAAATGATGAATAAAAATAGCGGCTAGTCTTTGGCTAGACAGTATGTTAAGGTTTAACAACCAATTGATTAAGCGCTACAACTCATTGGTTAAGTCTTGCAAAAAGTCACTCTCCATTTATTGGTTATTAACCAGAAAACCATAACTATCAACCAAAAACATATTATCATTTAAAATATCATAACCATTAACCTAAAACAATAACTTTTAAACCGAAACCATAACTATTAATCCAAAACCATATCAATTAACCCGATAACCATAATTATTAACCTAAAAATCATGACTATATCCAAAAACCATAACTATAAATACAAATAGTTTTAAACCCAAAGCCATAACTAATAATTAATATAACTTTTAACCAAAAATCATAAGCTTTGGTGGTCGAATTGGATTTCTAAAAAGCCTGTAGACACTAGATAGCGACAAATCAATCAGAGTGAAGTTAAGACTGCATTTAGAATCTTACGAAATAATTATGGTTTTGGATTAATAGTTATTAACTTTCAGGTTATCATTTATGGTTTTCAAGCTAATAGTTATGGTTATGGATCAATAGTTGTGGTATTTGGATAAACGATTGTTATTTTTAGGTTTAATTATTGTTTTTGCTTGATAGTATGACTTTTTGGTTATTAGCTAGAATTTTTGGGTTAATATTTATGGTTTTGGGTAAATTGTTTAAATTATTAGGTTAATATATAGTTATGTTTTTGGCTATTAGTTTTGGATTAAAAACTATGGTATTTGGATGAATTGTTATTGTGAGTTTTGGATTAATAGTTGTGGTTTTTAGATATAGTAATAATTTTAAAGTTATTCATTTTTAGTTAATAGTTATGATTATCCGGTTAATAGTTGTGGTCTAGTAAATAGTTATGATTATTAGCTTAACTAATTAGTTAAAGCATGTAACTAATACATGTAGTGAGAATTTTTGCAAGCTTAATTATTGATTGGTTACAACGCTTAACTAATTGGTACTTCCAAGAATTTTTGCAAGCTTAATGTTATACCGTCTTTTTGAAACATTTGTGTAAAAATAGTATGTTATTGTTGATTTGAAAGTTTATGTCCTCTATATTTTCAATTGACTTGCTCATTTTGACTTTTGGCATAATTCACCTACAATATTTTGAATATCTTTTGTAATTCATACTTAGCTTGATTAAAAAAAAGTGCGATATTGTTAGATTTGTATCATCATATTTTTTCGAATATGAACTTTTTATAATTTTTGCTTACTCTAATCAATGATAGAAATGAATTGAAGTTATGCATTGACAAATGAGATAAAAGATACGTACGATTCAAATAAAAGCGGACCGAGGAAGTAAATTTTATTATGGTGAAACTATATGATAAATAATTGTTATTTTAAAACATATTTCAAGCACCATATGATATTAAAAATTATAATATTTTAAACTATGTAGCAAATTAGAGTTATCCGATCAATTTACATAATATAATATCCTTAGGTTGTTTGTTCAGATAAGCAAAATCCTTTCCAAGTTTACCATGATAATAAATATTACATGACACACTTAGGTGGTATGCTCTATGTTGTTGAAACTTTGTATAATTACACCTTTTTTCTTACACAGAAATTGCTTGGATTCTAACTACTGGGCTAATAAAGAAAATAAATATTTAATATTAATTGGTATTTGAAAATTAAATCACTCAATAAGGACTCATTTCCATTGATTTTAGTTGTTCTATTTTTATGTATAAACTAGTCAAGAATAAACTTGAATATGACCCAATCCAATTTAACCAAATTGAAAGACTAATTTGTTAGATATAATTAAGGAGAATAATTATATCATATAAGGTAGTTTCTAAAAGAACTAAGTCTTCTAAAAATGATGGGCGGGGATCAAACAAAGCTAGTTTATCTGTTTATGCACCCATGTGCAACATGCTCATTATGCACCTGAAATGAACATTAATTCTTTCATCTGAAAGAACATAATTAAGCTTCT
This sequence comes from Beta corolliflora, assembly GCA_947648045.1. Taxonomy (NCBI): domain Eukaryota; kingdom Viridiplantae; phylum Streptophyta; class Magnoliopsida; order Caryophyllales; family Amaranthaceae; genus Beta; species Beta corolliflora. Next base: position 44,844 of record CANSZD010003583.1, read on the forward strand.
TTAGAAACTTTGCTAGGTGCAATCAATACATTTATCAAAATCAAAGAACATAACGTCCAATCTCTATTCATAATATATAGGTTATAATGAAAGAATCTCTATTATATAAGGAAAGAGGAGGGAGACACCAAAAAAATCTAAAAAAATAACTACTTTAAAAGTATTATCTCTATTTTATAAGGGAAGAGGAGGGGGAAGTATGCCTTGTAAATCTCTCTCTTTTCTCTCTCTCAAACCGTAGCCTCCCCTACCCCTTCTTCATCAATTAGGGGCTTTCATGGATGATTTCATTCATGGTAAGCCCCTTTTCCCCTTTTATTTTCAGTTTTTAGTTTATTTTCTTGTTTTGTTTAATAAATTAGTCTCTCTTTATGAGATTTTCTCAAACCCTGTTATGGGGTTTTTAGTTTCTGTTTTGGAAACCTCCTTCTCCCCTATGGGAGTTGTGAGTATGGTTCTTTTGTTTTTAGGTATGAGAAATTATTCTTATTGGTTGAAGTTCGAGACTCAACATGAAGATATTGGAATCTCGGATGCGGACAACCTGACTCGATCAAGAATGTTCTTCCCAAACTATATCAGAATGATAGACTTCCTCATCAATAACTGCTAGATTCAGCAAATACAAGGGGGTTGCGTTGTATTGCTCGATCTGGTACATTGTAGTTTTTTCGAAGACGAATTTGATTTAGTCTTGTTTAATTGTATCTTGTTTTTCTTTAATACCTATTGTAGATGTCGTTTGACCTTCAATTAATGAAATTTCTCTTTCAAAAAAAAAAGGGAAGAGGAGGGGGACACCACAAAAAATTAGCTATTTTAATAGTATTGTTATTACACCCTCAGATATAATCTCTATTTTATAAGTGAACACCTAAGGACTTTGGTGTCCCCCTAAAATGTCTAAACTACCTCTATATAGTTAATATTTAAACTGTTAAAAAATGTCATTATTTTATTGATGAAATAATTTTAAAGCTATTTTTCTACCATCTATAATTTTTTAACATCAACGCATGCCAAACGTGCATATAAGACTAGTATATGGTTAACGAACATACAATTAAAATTAAAAGAACATACTTTTCAAATTCAAAATATGAAGAATGGAATTATCATCAATGAAGTTGAATGATTTCTTTTTAAACAATTTCATGTACTTTTGCATCTTGAATTGTGTTAATTTTGTATGTACTAACTATTAAGTTAAAAGAACATGCCGTTTATGAATTTTCTTGTTGTTTTCTTGTTAATCAGTTTCATAATCTTATTCATATTGATGAGTTATGCTCATTTTGTATGTAATAGCTAGGAGGAAGACAATTTTTTTTTGGTATTGAGTTATGTTGGTTGTTTTATATTATAAGGATTGTCGTTTTCAACCATGTACACGATAAGCACTATACTACACTATACATCATACCTTCTACTTCCTCCATTTTTTTTTCTACCATTTGCTCTTCGCAAGTTTGAACAACGATATCTTTAATTAGGTGAAGTAAAAATTATAAAAAGTTGATATTTTGAAAATGTATATCGTGACGAATCCAACAAGATTCCACATGACTATGTTTTTCCTTATGTATAAATAACACAAGATGGTCAAAATGAAATTCGTGAATAGTGGCAAAAGTCAAAATTATAGAACAAGAAAACGACACAAAGGAAGTAAATCTTGTAATTATCTGATACAATTATACAAGGAAGTATATTATACGCCAATGATGAGCAAAGGAGCACGATCATGCTAAATGAGTGAAACGATTATGCTGCTAAAAAGCAGGAGTAAGCATACAACAAGGACCCGAACTTTTGGGGTTTTCACCGTTGAGAACCTGCAACTTTATTTTCCACCGTTTGGGACCTCAATATACTTTCTGGTGAAATTTGACTATTATGAAGTTAAAATGATGGGTCCTTGAGTTAAGAAGTTTTTCTAAAAATAAAAATTGAATAGATTATTCTTAAAAAAAATATTCATCTTCTTCATCCATTCAATCATCCTCATAAACATCCACCATAAAACCTACCACAATCAACCCCCAAAAACCACAGTATAAACCACTAGCCACTCCGAAAATTACCAAAATCACCACCAGAACCATTCAGACCACCCCCAAGAACAACCCTAGACACCCCTTAAACCACCCCACCAACTCGAAAACAATCCCAACCACCAAAACAACCCAACCCAACCCAACTCAAGAAAACCACTACACCCATCCCAAAATAGCCCTTACCACTAGAAAAATTACCCTATTCAAGTTGAAATCTTGCCCACTCAAGTCGAAAACCACAGTAAATAGCCAATTAAAATCACCCCGACACAATTAGATATAGTGAGAGATGAAAGAGAGAATTAAAGAACGTCGGAGACGGTGATGTAAAGTGACATCGGTGGTGTTGATAGAATGGTAATGTGTATCACTATAAACTTAAATGAAGTGAAGAGGTGGTGTTGATTGTTTGAGGGAAGAGTGGTGATGGTGGGTAAGCCCCAAAAAGGTGTTGAGTACTGACTACTTGATATTTAGAATGAAGAGGTTTTTTTTTTAATTATAGTTTATTTTCTTTTCTTGAAAAACCATAATTAGCGATGTTGTTTAAAAGAAATAATTTTGATTACATGTGTGGTTAACGGTGGGTTTATAATAGGTTAGTTGATCGAGAAATAGAAAAGAGGTCATAAAAGGTGTAAAAAAAAGTTACAAGTCCTTAAAGGTGAAAAGTTTGAAAGTTTGGGTCTTGATTGTGGACTTAACTCTAAAAAGCAAGCATCATTTTTCTAGATTCTGCGTCAAACAAAACGGGCGTTGCTACAAATGGAGCATGACCTTTGGATTTTCTCTTCCTTTTTCAGCTTTCTATTACTACTTGGGCTTGTTCGACTTGTATGGCTTCTTGAGAATAGTTGAAATGATGATGCATGAGATATAGAGAGTAACTTGAGAGTTGATGATGATGGCCTTCACGATACGTGATGAGAAGCCAACCGTTGCACTATAATTTCAACTTTCCATTTCGAATCTCACATTTTAAGGATGTTTAACTAATTCTATTATTCTTTAGGAATACGTTAATTCAAACCTTATTTTAACTTATATAAGATTTTATAAGATAAGATAAGATAAGATAAATAAGATGTTAGACACACACAATAAACTATCTTATAAGATAAGATAAGATCTTATAAGATTTTATAAGATAAGATAAGATAAGATAAGATAAGATAAAATAAGTTGAACAGAACAGACCCTTATTACATCAGCTCCAAGATAAAAAGGAAAAATTGACAAGCGGTCCCAACTATGGCCGGTCCGCCATAAAAGGTTCCAACTATGGACTATTCCATAGCGTGCCCAACTATTGCATGTATTTTGACACACGTGGTCCTTGTTGACTAGCAAACAGGTTTTACCGGTTAAATTTTCTTAAAACATTTTTTTTTGCCTTTTTGCCTCTTCTTCCTCCTAATTCTCTCACCTCCCTTCTTCCTCCCCTGTCACCTCCCCTCTCCCTCCCTCTCCCTCCCCTATTCTTCAAACCTCCTCCACGGTAAACAGACAACAGACCACGCCCATCACCATCTTCATCTCCACTTTTTTCCTTATCCATAATTCTCTCTCTTCCCTGCATCAAATTGTCAAAACCCAAAAAAACCCATTTCAATTGTTAGATTTTACAACCTGAAAAATCAAATCTTCAGGAAATTGGATGAACCCAATGCAGCAAAATTATGATTGCAGAGAAGTAATGCAATAGAATTCAAGAACAACGATGATTTAACTTCTGGGTATCTAATACTAGGGATTTTACGAGCCATTTTGATTATTTTTGGTGGGATTCTCGAAAATTGTTCCCTTGCTTTCTCGGTATCCTCAGGTTCAACACCAACAAACTCAACATCCTCTTCAAACAATGAAGGAGCAGCCGAAGGTTTTTGGATTACATCACCATTAACAAGCAATTTGGTACTTGATCCATCAACAAGCAAACCTGATGCTTCTAACAACTAGATAAACTCTATATCCAAAATAATAATACAACAAGTCAGAAACAAGAGTTAATTACTATACAATCAAACAATTGATAATTAAAGTTAACATATTACATCATATACTTCCAATCTAATTCATAAAAAATTGACACAGGTCAAACAAATTGAATCATAGATCAACACATGCACAAAACAAAATCATAAAAAAAGGCGAAAGAACCACCATACAAAGGAAAAAAAGTGCGGCCATAGCTGCAACAACCGCAAGAAACACCTTCATCTTCGGTGGTTGTCGCCGCACCCATAGATTTACCGCTTGTATAGGGCTTCTTTTACCTCCCTTCATTCTCGGGTTTTATTGGAGATTTCAGAAGAGTAAATTGCAGAAAGAAGGAGAAAAAGAAAATGGAAATTGCAGAAAGAAGGAGAAGAAGAAAATGGAAATTGCAGAAGAGGAAATTGCAGAGGAAAATGGAGATTTCAGAAGAGGAAATTGCAGAAAGAAGGAGAAGAAGAAAATAGAAGAACAGGGGAATAGGGGGTTTTTATTGACAAAACACGTGCAGCAACAATAACAATCACGTGATGGGTTCTACCGGTTTCTACCGGTGAGTAACCTGGAAGGACCACGTGTATCAAATACATGCAATAGTTGGGCCTGCCATGGAATAGTCCATAGTTGGGACCTTTTATGGAGGACCGGCCATAGTTGGGACCGCTCTTGTCAATTTTTCCAAATAGAATAGGGGTCTAGCTTCTAGAGTTCTAAGATACTTCATTTCTCTTTATAGTTGCAATGTTTAAACTTTATCTTTGTTTAACGTATATTAGAAAATATTTTTTTAAAAATGATATTATGAAAACATACATTAAGATGAATCTAACATCTTGTGTACTGATTTTTTTTTGTCATATGGTAGTTTAACATTGAGTGTACAAATGTTGCAACAAAAAAATGGAGGCAATGTATAATAAGAACTCGTCCAATTTTCCGTGATCATGAGATTAGTGGTTCAAATCATATGTATGACAATTTTTCTATGGACATATAGAGCTATCAGAAGCAATGATGTAAATGAGATTTGATTTGAAGGGGTGGATAGAAGGATTATAAGATTAAAGAATTGGACCATTTTTTCCATTTGCAATTCTTTTTTGTAAATGTGATGACTGATGCGTACAGTAAACAAAATCCTCTGTATGTACTCAATTAAGCATGATTCAAGAATTACTATTTTACTTTTCAAACTAGCCAAAAGAAAAAGGATATTGATTTGAGTTTGCAACGATGGGCCTAAATCTTAAATCGTTGCATGTTAACATGTTTGCTATCTACGAGGCCAAGCGGGAGACTAATGGGCCCATTCTATCAACTTCATCTTTACGGGTCACTGATATGGGTGGCATGGCAATTGGCAACAAGACAATTATTTTTATTTGTCTTCCCTCTCTTTTCTAATATTTGGCCTCTTTGAAGACTTAAGATTGGGTGAGTGGGTAGCGGTTGAAAGATCAAAACGCTACTTAAGAAAATTTTGACTGTTTGGTAAGGTAGTGGTTGCAGTAGCGGGTAGCGGTTGGAGTAGATTATGGGTAGCGGTTGTAGAACGTTACTACAAGTAACGTTTGAGATGTATAGGTAGCGGTCTAGCAAATAAACACTATATAATAACATAAGGTAGACATGCTAACGAATGTTTTTAATTTCTTTTTTCTGTTTATTAATTGCTTCATTTTATGGCAATTCATTACTTTTTCTTTACAATAGCAGGGATATGATTTAAATATTTATATTAAAAATAAGATATAACTAATATTTTATAATATTTTATACTCCTCATTCCACAACCTTTTTAATTAAAATAGGTAATATAAATTTTTGAGGGTTGAATATTATCTTAAACTTATACATTTCCTTGAGCAATAAAAAAAAGTCGTATACTCCTTTTTGTGTAAGTTTTTTGAAATCATAAATATTAAATTTAACTATTGAAGGAACATATGAAATTGTTGTAGTTCATTTTGTATTAGAATAAATGTCATTTATTGTCATTTACAATTTCAACAGCTACTTTTGCCAAACACGTCTAATTAAACAACTCCTTTAATCGCTTATCGCTAACACCTTGTAGTAGACAGCTAGCAGCTACCCCCAACAGCTACAGCAAATGCAATAGCTAACAGGTACTAGAACCGCTAATTTTGCCAAACATGCCCTTAGTGTATAGAAGTATCTGGTTGAAATTAAAGAAAAATATAGGAATTAGATCTTTAAAAGAAGAAGTATGCGAAATTGGTTGGTTGAAAAAAAAAAGAAGTGCAATATTTATTTTTCCAAACGTGGAGGAAGTTATTTATTAAACTAAACACTACCAAATACTACATGTGAGTCCCATAAACAAAACAAACACACGGGAGAATTTTTAAAAAAAATTAGAAAAAGAAAAATGTTGATGATATACTTCTTTTGCCACTTTACTAATAGAATTGTAATGTGTATAGGAATTTGTAAGTTGACTGAGTACCCTGAATTATAACTTGTTTTGACATTATTGGAAATTAACTTATTACAGTTTTTTAATTTTGTTTGGATGCTAAGTTCGCAGTACACAACTTGTGTTTTCCAAGTGTAGATAACATTATCCTCGAATTCCTATAAAAAAACATAATCTTCACATGATTTAACTTATGCTAACTACTCTAAAACTTATCGGACCTTATTCGATCATGATTCATGAACTTATTATTATTTGAATTTAGTTGAGCTTAACTTATCTAATTAAACTAATCATAAATTCTTAATTTATAATATAAGTTGATGACACCACTTAGTTTAGATAGACGATTGAGCTATAAAACTTGCAATTGGCTTCCATCAAGCTTTCATAGTCATAACATATCATGATTTCCACTCATCTTTGTTTGAGACTTTAGTCTTAGATGACGGCCCAACACACAATTAATCACTGGACTCTCTAGATTCACTGATATATATTGGCAGTAAACAATTCAAGTACAAATCTTTCTCAAAAAGAAAAAGAAGGAAGAAAAATTCAAGTACAAATCATTGGACTCGCTACTAAAATCATTCAACTACAGAAAGTGACTTCTAGAATAGCCGACGGTATTTTTGGTATTGTTATCGTGCTTTCTTTTGTACTACTAGTGTAGGAACGAGAACTGATAACAAAGTAATAAAATTTATCTGATAGCCGTAGCGTGAAATAATCACTGTCCTAAAGTTGAATTTGCCCCGCAACAACACACGGACTCATAGCAATCAACCTCCAGGGTTACACGGCTTCTATATTTCCGGTGTTGATAGAAAAACAGATTGAGAACGCTCTTGAATATTGCCCAGAAAAGAGAAGAATGAAAGAGAAGAGAAGATGTATTTGTGTGTTTTTTGTGTCCCTCCAAGGAATACCAGAACACTGGTATTTATAAGAAAAAATGGAGAATCAAACGTGATCAAATCAAGGCTAAAAACGTGGAGAAAACGGTCCATAAATGGCAGCAAATTAGGAGAGAAATTAGGGAAAACGGTAAATACTGATTAAAAACGGTCATTAAATGCCGACAAATAATTGACCCAAAAAATTAGTTAAGTTAAGTCCAAGGCCCGGTCCAGGCAGCGCGCGTGTGTGGTATCCACACCCACTAAAAGCCTCATTGCTACTCAACTCAAAGGGTAGAGGAAGATTATAAACCTTACTCTTCCCTTCTATTCTCTCAATGTGGGACAAAAGATAAAAAGGACTCTTCATATTCTTTTGAAGCAAACTTTGAGTTTCTACTATAAACTCCAACGATCCCCCACATGATTCAAAAGAAGAAAATAGAAAGAAATAGGGCAAAAAAAAAGGATGATCTGGGCAATAGATACTAAATTTTGAAGTATCAATGTCTTATGAACTTGAATTGACACTTAATGCATACAAATATGTCTTACTGTCGTAATAGGTAGATTTCTCTTTGAACCTTTCACGAAGTTAGCAAACCATAGATGCGCACTCAACCTTTTTTCAAATCAAGAAACGTTCTCGCAATAGTAATATCGGTGCCCCACAATTAGCCTGGATTCTCATGAATGCTCTAGAGAGCCTAAGCCTTTTAACTCTCATAGGGGATTGGGCGTAACCCCCACATTCACATAAGTAAGTTCATCAAGTTTGTACTGTCACAAACCACCTTAAGTAAGGCTATGAACAAATTAAGAGTTGTAAGCTCAACCTTGCACATATAACAGTATAATGAAACAAAATACTACATCACTTTTATTAATAGGAATGGTAGTAGTATCAACAACTTGAGTTCTTTTGTGATTTCGTTTGACCCTTTGAACTTAGAAATTCCTAAGAAGGGTATCCATCACAATTCACTCCACAATAGGCTTTAGACCCATTCCTTGTGCTAACTCTAGCACCAATTTTCTCCAAAGGTCTTTGGTGAGAGGATAAACAATATTCCTCTCCAACGTTATATACTCGAGTCACATTTTCTAATTAGAATTCTCACATTATCATTTCCTAAGCGAATATGCCTACTCTATCATTATAAGCTTGATTATTCGCTATCATAATTGTTGCTTATGAATCACAATGAAAGGAAACTGATGGAGTTGGCGTACATCACAGTGGAATATCAACAACCAAACCCTTTATCCACTCACCTTACTGCCAATTTTCAAGCATTTAAATATTTGTTAAGCAACAATGTATTATAAATCATAGGCAAATGAACACTATTAAAGCCAATCACATACAATACACACATACATGAGGTTAACATAGCCAAAGAGAAGAGTAGCTCAATAAAACTTCTCACACCATTACTTAGGTCTCTACAATCGACCCCATAAAGACCTTTTCAAGACTACTCATCTTGCATTCCTTACAAAGAGACACACACATAAAGAGTTCATCTACTCTCACTTTCACATCTGAATTGTCACACCAAAATGTCAATCCTTCATTTGAACCACTATCAAATACCAAAGGATAAAAGGCAATCAACTAGAAGATAATACAAATATAATTACTAGAGACAAAACAAATGGTCAACACCAACACTATAGTGAACCCTCTTGCCCTTAGCCACCCTACTTGGCTTTCACCTTTCAACACACTTATAAAAGTGAACCTTACTGCCTATGGCCCTACTAAGATTAGGCAAGTATGGCACATCCCAAGTATAATAAATCATAAAGTACTCATCGAGCACTGATATTGCTTCTTTACATAAACTAGCACCAATAGAGACTCATGACCTCTTAAACAATTTGAAAAAATAATCCATCACTATCTTAAGACTGTCCATAATTTCACCAAAATCCATTAATACCTTTCTAACTAAGCAAGCATTGAAACACTAGGACAAATATAGTTTAAGAACTCCATCTATGTTACTCCTTAGTTGATCTACTCACCAACTTCATTAGAAATACACACAACAGAAAGGAGAAGAAGCAATCAAGCCAATAAAACACACTTTATCATACTCTTGCAAACACAAAATATATATTCACAATAGCTTAATGTGATTCACATAGATATTCAAATAAATGAATAAAATAAGCAGTGATGAGATGAAGCACTTTCCACTACATCAATTTCACAAGGTCTCAAAAACACATGTGAATCACATAATATAAGGATAAAGGTCCTAACTTAGTAGACAAACACAGGAGTCTTAACTAACTTCTCGAGAGACTATCCAATCTATTGAAAATATATCATTATTTGAAACAACTACTACCCCCACATGGAGAGAGATACGACAAAACATTAATCCTTCCAACTATGATTGACCCAACTTACTTAGTCTTAGGCCTCATTCAACTTTTCTCTTCTAGAAAAGAGGGAATTTTAAAAATGATCTCATCTAGACCTATGGTAAAAGGTTATAGCTCAAGAAATAATTTACACATGAAATATAAGAGCAATTACACTTAGCGAGTATTCATAAGAATAGAACTCGAAAAACAACAACAACCTTTTAGTTACAAACCACTAGGGTGCCCAAAGAATTACACTTAGCTCTTCATACGCATTTATTAAGATATTGTCCACTAGATTAGGGATTAAAATCCACAATCTAAGACACCTTAAGATAACCAAAAAAAAGATCCTTAATCACTCATGACAATTAACAATGGGTGTACCAATACAAACAGAAGCAGACTACCTTATAAAAGATAGAGAATACAAATAAGACCACAAACTAAAGGTTTCTAGTGAGGGCTTCCAATGAAGTTATCTTTCTCCATTACTAACTGACTAGTTAGTCTAGTATACTAACTCACCCCACATTGCATACTCGCAAAATACTAAACATGAGTGGGCACATAATAAACATATTATACAAATGAGTTAGAGTTTGAGAATAAAGAAAGTAGTGAGAAATCTTCCCTTTCAACAAACACAAAGTTGTCGAGTCACTCCACTTAACAATAAATACTCTGTTTTGCAGTTGATATTGAACAACACCATCTTCCACTCAATATTACTTGATAGTTTGTATACTGTCAATAATATCATTCTAGGATACACAAACATTATCAACAAAACACAAATAAACATTACAGGAGATGGTTAGATTGAATCATTTGTTTACTACTCTTAAGGCCTGCACAAAAAGAAAAACTAAACAAACTTTCACTCTACCCTTCATTACATATAGCACACTCGAGGCCTAAAAGGCTTTGATCACCAATCAACTAACCAGAATCCGACAAGCAAGCATAGATCACAAAATTTTAAGAATCAAGTTCTATTACTTGAAAACAAACCCATTAAGGAGAATATTAGGAATACAAAAAAAAACAAGAAACTCATTGAATTAGTCTAAGGCATCAGGCTAACAAACAGTTTCACAAAGTGCATCAATAATTAATAATAATCAAAGATGCAGCAAGCAACAAAGTGCACCAAACTCCTTTTGAAAGTTTCAAAGAGAGGAAAAAGGCTCGTTTTAATAACATCTCAAAAACACACAAAGTTTGTCGCAATTACGTATCTAGCAGCACTAGCGCCAAGTACAATACATGGATGGAATTAGGAAAAAACAACGGAAGCCATGGCAGCAAAATTGCGACAGATAATTAAATAAAAATCTGCAAATATGAGAAGATAGAGATCCAGCCATGAAGAAATTGAAGATGACTTCCGACATCGACATACCATAAAATTTCTAACACCAAATTTTATTTTATTTTTCTGATTTAACACAAATCAGATAACACATCGGGAAAACTCATATAATCAGTAGTTCAAATACGGGTAGAGGACGAGTAATAGTTATAAACCTTACTCTTTCATTCTATTCTCTCAATGTGGGACAAAATATAAAAAAGACTCTTCATATTCTTTTGAAGCAAAGTTTCTACTATAAACTCCAACAACTAGTGCTCAATTCCACATCAAATAACCAAAAAAAAGAGAAGCATGAATACCGACTTGTTTGAATATTAGTTTCTACAAGTCTTGGAAGATAGGTTTTATTGCTCCTTTTCTGTAGTTTTTTTACATCAAATAAACCAAATAAAAGTAGCACACTCACTTCTTGTTGAATTTGAGTTTCTAGAATCTATGGGCCGAGGGAACATGATTGTTCATGAATTCAAAAAACTATGGGCTATGGGTGGTTAAAAATATTGCAAATATATATCAAGAAATTCTAGAAAGAGGCAAATAGCTACAATAATATTTGTGTATTTTAGTAGAGGTGTAGTTCAACAGTTCAGTTGTGGTTATATCCAAACAGTTCAGTTCATATCAGTTCAGTTTGTATCAGTTAAATTTATTAACAGTTCAGTACAGTTCAGTTAACAAACTTTTCAGTTCAGTTTAATTCAGTTTTTTCCTTTTCATTTTCAGTTCAATTCAGTTGCAGTTTAAACCAGTTTTACCCGAACAGTTAAACCAACCAATGGTTGAACCCATAGCAATTAAAATATGCTGCAGTTATTTTCAGTTTCGTTTCAGTTTATTTCAGTTATTGACGAAAATCACATAACTTCGACAATAATCGCATCGGTTCGGGTAGAAGTTAGTCGCATTCTTGCATTTTTTCGGGAAAAAATGGAACTTTGTGTCGGGTTTTGGCCAAGTGTTTTTCCAGACTCGGGTAAAAAGTAATGCAGCAAAAAAGTGTAGTCGACACTTGCCTCGAAAAAATCGGTTGTACTTCATAAAAACATGTATGAAAGTGACATCGGTAAATGTGTATTTTACTGATAGATTCGATAATTTGGAATAAGACAAATTTATATAAGTCGATATTCAAACTTTTTGTTGTATGCAAATCACATCATGTTTGGTTAAAAAGGACGTCTCATATCAGTATAAATTCTTATAAACTTCCTCGAAAGACGAGTTAGACATATTTAAAAACCGATTAGATCAATGTCTTACTCTAACTATATTAGATCAATGGATTAATATAAATATACTAGTCATTAAGCTATATGCATTTGAAAACTGAAAACATATAATCGACCTAAAATAAATTAATATTGGATCAGATTAATGTATCTATGTGAATCGATAAGTTAAATCAAGATAACAATATTCCATTTAAGCTAATCGTCAACAAGGTACATTCAATCTGAAAATCATACATCTTAGCCAAACTAAAAGAAATTGATATTAGATTAGATTAATGTATCAACGCAAGTCGGTAAAGTAATTGAAAATAATGTGCTCCATTTAAAGTAAGATTAAGTTGTATCCATATTGATTTTAAAACATAATATTGGAGTGAAACAAATTGATATTAGATTATTAAATCAATGTATCAATGTAAATCGATAAGCTAAATCAAGATAAGAATACTCCAATTAAGTTAATTGTTAACAAGTTATAATCATTTTTTTAGACTCATACATCTAAGCCAAACTGAAAGACATTGATATTAGACTAAATGAATATATCAATATAAGCCGGTAAGATAATTGAAGATAATAATGCTCCATTTTGAATCCAAAACATAATATTAAAGTGAAACAAGTTAGTACCGGATTATTAGATTATTGTATCAATGTGAATTGACAACCTAAATAAAGATAAGAACACTCTAATTTAGTTAATCGTTTATAAGTTACACTTATTTTGAAACTCAAATATTTAGCTAATTGAACATAAACAAGGTGATACTGGATTATATAATGTATTAATGTAAGCTGATAAGGTAATTGAAAATAGCAATGATCCTTCCAAGTGAACATTGATGAAGCTTAAACTTACAATTAAGAAGTGCCAAGAGTTACTTAAAATTTATAGTAAGTAATATGGTGTTAGTAGTCATGAAAGAAACAAACTTATAACTGAAGAAAGTTATATCTCATATTTTTGTAAAAGTTTGATGGATTTGATATTATCAATATATCATGAAATAAAGCTATAAATGTCATAAATTAATATATTTAGGGGTGTTAATGAGGCAGGGTGGTTCACAAACTATTCGAACTCGGCTTGAGAGGGTTCGACTTAAGTCCGAGACCGGCTCGAGACCTAAATGAGCCAAGCATGAGCCTCCTGAAGTTCGCCTTGAAAGTTCGTGAACAAGCTCGAAACCATTCTGGGTAATTTTTATGTACAATATTAATGTCCCACATGGATATAGAATGTAAACAACAACCTTATTTTCTCTATAAAATCTTATTACTCTTTCTCTATACTTCTTAATTAATTTGTCCTATTTTATATTATTGCACTATTTATAAATTCCTTCATTTGTTTATATAAAATTTGCCTTCACTTAACTAATTCAATCACTTTGTAAAATTAAGACACATGGTACTATGGCAGATTGGCAGCTACATTAATTACATATTTTACATATTGTAAAAAAAATAAAATAAAAAATAAAGTTATAACTTACAGCTTATGATTCCTAAAGTCCTCCGTTTGCTATGCACCTATGCCAATCTGTATTGTGGAGATTTCCAATCCCACATCGAAGAGGAAACAAGGGGAGAGGTGAATTCATTGTAATAAAAAGGCATACAGACACGGTGAAAATAAATGGAAGTTGGGCTTGGCTTATTTAGTGGCTATGACTCTTAACATCCATATGAGTTAACAGTTTAGCAAAATTTTGTTAGGCTTTACTTTTATAAAAAGCCCGATGATTGAAAGGTTATGTTAACTTTTTTGTTAATTCTAAGTATATGAGCTGAGCTTGGGTTTCATCCTCTTGAGTGGAGCTTAATTATTGAGCTTGAGTAGTATATTATAAAGTTGGGTAAAATGTAAATTTGGTTTGGAGTGTAATATAAGTGAACTTGACATAGTTGAAAATTGTGAATAATGTCTTAAATGAAAAGTGTAACCTGTATGGAGTATATCAAAATTCAAGTACTAATAAAAATTATCATAATAGAATTTGTATGTGAATTCGGTTCGAGTGTTTAAAAATCAGTTTACAAAAATTTCAGTTGAAATCGGTTTCGGTCGATTTCGGTTTGAATCGATTCGTTAATTCAGTTAAATATGCAGTTCAGTTCAGTTGATCGATTAACTTTTCGTTTTTCACGATTATTTTCGATTCTGGTTTGTTTCGATTCGGTTTTGGTTTTTCATTAACAGTTTATTTCAGTTTCAGTTCAATACTTTTCAGTTTATTTCAGTTATAGTTACTTCCAGTTCAGTTTAATTCAGTTCAAATTTCAGTTTGTTCAGTTCAACCAGCAGTTCATTAACCAAACTAACAGCTCTATATTTTAGTGTCCTTTTCTATTGAATGTACATGAACGAAGTTTAAGTGTATCCTCTTCTATCTCAAAAGTAACTATGATTTTTTGGGATCAAATCTTATGAGAGGTACTTATGGAATAACGATTTTCCTTACTCTTTATCCTACTTTTAAACAATCTTGCTTGGTTAATCCGGTCGGGCAGACATTATACAAGTTTTCAAAATATTTTAAAAAAAGTGTAAACCTCTAAAATTCATGTATTATCACATTTGATACCACATGAGCTTGTGAAATATGTCTTCATCACTTCATGCGTTAGTCAAACACACGAATTTTCATCTACATATCAAACAACCTATGCTTATCAGACATGACTCTAAACTATCAAACAACAATCCGAAGAATTAACATCCTTTGAAGTCTCAATTAGGATAATCGAAAGTCGTGTGAAAGCTTTCTTCAAAAGAAAATGTGTGTGAAAACTAGGGGTAAGAAAAAACTGAAACCCACAAATCTTACCGAAAAGGGTCAAAATGGGAGATAAGCGTACTAATAAATAGGGGTTCAATGGGCCGGTAATTGAACCGATAAAAATAATAGTTAAGCGGTATAGTTACAGTTATGATTTTTCATAAAACGGTTAATTGAAAAACCGAATATGTTTATTATATGTAATTAGTTTTATAAAAGTTAGATTAGTTAGTTATTACTAAGTGTTGTTTCATTTTTGTAGTAATGTTGTAATGACTAGTACAATTTATTTGGATATAGAAGTAGCTCAGTGACATTATTCTACATCTACTAGTATTAAAATTCTTTTATTTTTATATGCATTCGTTAAAAACTTTTTACAATATGGCTGTTTGTAGTAGTTTAGTGTTTTTACTATTTGGATAATTTTGTATTAATTTTAAATTGTATTTTCACTTATATCCAAGAAAAGTAAAATTATATATATATATATTAAAATTTGAGGAGCGGTTAATGGTTAACTTCGGAAAACCGCACCGAAAAACCGGTTGATCGCTTAGGCGGTTACTAACCGGTTTGAATGCTTATGGTCAGGCTTCACAAAAATGTCAAATCAATATTTTCGATTATCGAACCGAAATGCCATTATGGGACGATTAATTAACCACCCATAAACACCCTTAGTGAAAAATATCAACTACATGTTTATGAAACTTTTAGATCGAAAGTAGAAGTCTCCTATATGCTCTTTGCAGAGGATCAATATACCACTTTTTGGAATTGGATAACCTTTTTACTGTTAATATTGTTGAAACAATTATAAAATCCTTCATTTTCTCCTCAAGCAAAAAGATGATTTACGCGGAAAAAAAAAAGAAGAAAACTTTTATTTTTCCCTCTCTTAAAACTCTCCCAACTCTCAAGCATCATGGATGAATTTCGAACATATCCTAACGACTTATTTGATTGGTGGTAATATACAATGGTAACTTTTACTAATTGGTTTATGTTATATGCAACCCTTATACTGTTATACACTACTTAAAATGGAAATAAGTTATGAATTTATGGAAAAATTATGCATCAACCGATGATATAAATGATCAATTAATGCATAATATTTTCCATATTTAGCTTTTTAAATGCAGAAGGGCTGCATATAGCTAGAGGTGTAAGTGGAATTGCCAAATCCAAATCCAGTCCAATGTTTTTGGACTCGAGAAATTGAGTTCAAATCCGATCCAAACTTTTTTTGAGTCCAAGTCCGAGTCGAAACTTTTCTTGAGTCCGAATCCAGTCAGTCCGATTATTATATAATATAATTTTTTTCCAGATTTAGGTTCACAATTTTTTCCCATCATTGAATCATTGAAATTTGAAAAATTGGACTCATTACATTCATTACACGAAGTTAGTTACATACATCTTTAAAATCTTATAAAATATAAAAATCAAAAGGCGTCAAAAAAATTAAAAGTAACTTTTGTCTTTTCATTTTTTTTGGAGGGTAAGTGAAAACTCTGGCGCCATGTAAAATAATTTAGAGCGGGAATGTTAAAAAGTCCAAAATTTCAACAAAAATGTTATAGAAATTTTTTCAAATATACATGATATCATTATATGTGTATATATTATATGCTAAAATATTTTTTTGGACTGGATTGGATTTATTGGACTCCAAATAAGTGAGTCCAAATCCAGTCCGAAAATAATTGGACTTGAAAATTTGAATCCAAGTCCAGTCCATATATTTTTCAGTCCAGTCTAGTCCGACAAGTTTGGACTGGACTGGATTGGATTTTGGACTTTTCGCAATCCACTTACACCCTACATATAGCATTTCCCTAATTATAAAAGTGTAATTTTGTAAAAGAATTTCATGTTTCATATTCATGGTAATAAAACTTCATCTCAAAACATGTGATTTTTTTTTTTTATAAATTTCTATCACCACTCTACCACCTTCTCAAGTGTTGGGATGAAAATTGATGTTTTGAGATAAAATCATAAACTAACATTACCATGATTGTAATAGCCCTATTTTTTTTAGAGCGTTTATTCAATGCTGATTATATTTATTAAGTTAATTATGTTTCGAATATTCTTATTTTATTTGGGTTAGAGTATGAAAATTTAATTTTATGGTGTTTGTAATATATTTATTTATTTAATTTTATGAAATTATTATTATTATTATATATTTTGGGTTTTAAAAGAAAAATAAAAGGAGACCCATTTACTTATTCTCTCTCCTCCCTCCTGTCTTTTGGTTCGTGGCTGCACAAGGAGAAGCCAGAGCTTCCTCCTTCATGTTCGTGTCTTCAATTGCTAGTGCCAGGGAATTGCTTCACTTTATTCATCACCAAACTACTCAAATTATGGCAATATTCATCTTCTAATTCTTCTCTCAATTTTTGCTCATTTGAAACTCTCCTATCTTAGTACATTTGCTCATTGGATGATTTCAAATAAGCAATGAAGCGAAAAAAAAAACATTGAATGTACCATGCTCACGATATACCTAGGTGTATGATGAAATTTTTTGTTTTATAAGGTAAGATGAAATCCCTTGCAAGTAGGGGGAAATTGGGGATCCTTCCTTGCAAGGGATGAGGATCCTGGGATCGAAGGTGATACCAATACCACTAGGCTATCACCTTCGCTCTATGTGTATCATGTATGATGAATTGTTTGAACGAGAATCATAAATAAAGATGGCGAGACTATGACATGCTCAAAAATCAAAACGAAAACTACCATACTACCTCTTTCTCTTTCATCCTTTTTTTTTTTTTTTTTTATACGAAAAACAGACTTAGACTTAACCCCCTAATCGGGAGGCCGGCCTAAAACATCCCGACGGATGATAAGAGAGAAATCAATACGGTAGGGGAGGGAACCAATACAAAAGAGAAGGATAGTCATGCGCTTTCCTCGCCATAAAGTCGCATTTGCACGATTAGCTTCGCGAAAACAATGAATGAACCCGTACTCAAGAAAACGAGACTTATCAACACCGGCATACGAAACAATGTTAGATATTTCCCACGGAATTTGCCAAGAATTTTTCATAGAATTAATGACTCCTAGATTATCCCCTTGATAATCGGATGGGAGATATCCGGGGGAGAGGGCGGCCTTAACCCCTTCCCTAAGGGCCCAAGCCTCGGCCTGAATTATAGAGACATGAGAGCCCAAAACTTTACCACCAGCAAGAAGCACATCACCCACATTGTTTCGAATGACAAACCAAGGGAAACATTACCATTGCTAACCTTAGACCCATCAAAATTCAGTTTGAAAAAACTAGGGGGAGGGGGAGACCAAATAAGGTTCCTACCCGACCTCAGAGCTTTAGGGATCTTATTCTTAGAAACAAGAGAAAGGGAGGAGTGCTCAAAGTCTTCGCAATCTGTATCAATCCAGCTACAAAAAAACTTATTAATTTGAAAACTAGCTTGGCGGGGAGAAATGCCTTCATCATTAAAAATAACTCTATTTCTGAAAAACCAAATAAACCACCAGACAAAAGAGAATTTAACAACATCGTGAGACGAAGAAACAGACTTACAGGAGTTGAGCCAAACATGAAAAGAGCCTGAACTGGAAAAATCAAAGTCAGAGGGAAGAAGAGGCCAATCTCCACTAGCATGGAGACAGGCAAAAGTGTCAAACGTAAAAGGGCATTCAAAACACAGATGAATCAAAGATTCTGGGGCATTACTACAAAGAACACACTGCTGTGGGAGAAAAATTTTACACTTTTCAAGTCTATCCTTAGTGGGAAGCCCATCATGACAAGCTTTCCACAAAAAGTTTTTGATCTTAGGAGGGACGCTAAGCTTCCAAATCCAATCAAAATCCACCATTTCAAAATTAGGATTTAGCAGCCCTTGCGCTAACATGTAGCCAGACTTGACAGAATATTCTCCATTAGCTGTCAACCCCCAAATTAAAGTATCAGACTGCGGGTTAGACGGAAGGAAAGACATAGAAATTGCATATACAATATGAGGAGGGAGAAGGGAATTTAATTTAGCCTTGTCCCAATTGCCATTACTATTAATAACCGTGCTAACTTTAAGATTTTCAGAAGATATAAGAGGTTGAATAATATTTCTAAGGGGATATTGGAAGATCCAATTGTCATCCCAAAAAAGAATATCCTTTCCATTGCCTACTAGCCACTTGAGACCTTTCTTAAAAGCGGACGAAGACTCATAAGTTTTTTCCCTTTGCCAAGATGCCACCGAAGAAACCTTATGAGTCATTATGTTTTGATTCTTGCTATATTTCTTCTTAACCAAATTAACCCACAGGTTAGAAGAATTTTTGATGATCTTCCAAATGAGCTTCATCTGGAGAGCTATATTATTGATATCTGCTTTACGAATACCAAGACCACCATACTATTTAGGAAGATAAATTTTATCCCAACCTATAAGGTTAGCAGACTTGTTTGAAACACCTTTGTTCCAAAAGAAATTTCTATAAGTTTTATCCAAAGAGTTAAGAATCTTTTTAGGAAGATAGAAACTCTGCATTTGAAAATTAGCTTTAGTAGCTAAATTGGATTGGATTAAAACCGTTCGACCTGCTTGAGAAAGTGAGTTAGCTTTCCACTTCGGAAGCTGATTAATAGTCTTAGAAAGGACTTTCCCAAAGGTTTCTTTAGTAACCCTAGAGTCAATAATCGGACAACCCAAATAGTCGCCCAAATCGTTTGTCTCATTCATACCCAAAATAGCTGCAAAGTTCGTTTTAGCAAGATCTGAAACATTAGGAGAGCATTGGAACGCAGATTTGTGAAAATTAAATAGTTGCCCAGACATAGAGCAATATTTATCTAAAATATCCTTAATAATAGTACAACTTTGATCATTAGCTTTAGAAAAAATCATAGTATTATATGCAAAGATAAGGAAAGGGATTCTCATTCCTAATTTCCCAACAGAAACTCCTATTAGTTTTTCTTTCTGAGAGCTGGCAAAGGAGATTTGTCTAGCTAAAAGTTCAGCACAGAGAATAAATAAGTACGGAGATAAAGGATCTCCTTGACGAATACCACGAGATGGGAAGAATCTCTCCCCTGGAATTCCATTAACTAACACAGAAAAGGATGGGGAAAAGATACAAGACTTAATCCAATCAACCCACTGAGAGCAGAAACCTAGTTTTTTCAAAGAAACCAGGATATAATTCCATTCTAGCCTATCATAGGCTTTTTCCATGTCTAATTTAATGGCAATCCACCCTTCATTACCCGTTTTCTTACGGAAAGAATGAAAAACCTCATGAGCTATTAGAATATTATCTTGAATTAATCTTTCAGGGATAAAAGCTCCTTGAAGGGGGTGAATGATTTTCCCCATAACAATTTTAAGACGATTAGTAATAACTTTTGAAATGATCTTATAAATAGTAGATCATAGACTGATAGGACGGAAGTGATTTGCACATGAAGGGTTATCTATTTTAGGGATTAACGCAAGAAAAGTATGATTAATCTCCTTTAACAAATTTCTAGAGTGAAAGAAGGCTTTAACAACTCTCACAACCGAGTTACCCACTAAAGTCCAGTACTTTGGGAAGAAAAAAGGGGGAAAACCATCTGGTCCAGGAGATTTATCCGGTGCTAAATCAAAGGTAGCATCCTTAATTTCATCATACAGAACTTTATTAGTTAGAAATTGGTTATCTTCATCACAGATAATAGGGGAGAGAAGAGCAAAGTCGACCTGTTCATTGAACGAACACCCTGAGTTCGAGACAAACCGGCAATAAAACTCACGAGTAATTTCTTGGGCTATGTGAGAAGGTGACCTAATAATTTGATTATCAAAAGTTGTGAATTCTTTAATCTGATTTTTATTTCTTCTAATGGATGCATGAGCATGATAATAACTAGTGTTTGCATCACCTAATTGGAGATATTTAGTTTTACTCTTTTGCTTCCAATACTCTCTACTAAAGGAAAGGAGATTTTCCCGTTTTCTTAAAAAACGATCTTGACTTAATTGAAGCATCGAGCACAAAGGATTAGAAATAAGTTGGTCTTGTACATTTTCAAGTTTCTTGTCAACTATACGAATTTGACGAAAGATATTCCCAAATTGAGAATGATTCCAACGCTTGGAATTATCCTTCAAAAGCTTGCATTTTTTCACAAGGTTAAACATATGTGAACCATTAAACTTGGTACACCATGTTTTTTCACTAACTTATCATAATCTTTACGTAAACACCACATTTTTTCGAATCTAAAAGGAGGTGCTTTATTACTAGATAACAAAGATAAATCAAGTGTTACTTGGCAATGATCCGAAGATGTAAAAGGGTGATGTTTTAGTTTAGCTTGGGGAAAAATATCAAACCAATTAGTGCTAGCCACACCTTTATCTAGCCTTTCCAGAATGTTATTAAGCCCAACCCTTTTCTTTCTCCAAGTGAACCTGGAGCCCATAAATGGAATTTCTATACAGGGGGCTTGGTTTAACAAATTTTGCATATTTTGAACTCTCCTAGAGTTGAAAGGAGCTCCTCCCAACTTATCTAGCTCACAACTTATCTCATTAAAATCACCGAGAATTACAAAGGGAGAGTTAAGACCATTAATATATAAAATTAACTCTTCCCAAAATTCAGCTTTGTGTTCATTTCTAGCAGGCGCATAAATAAAAATGGCAATAAAAGAAGCATTTTTATCGAGAAGAGAAATAGAACAAGAAATAAAACGAGAGGATTTATGAATAACAACTAAATTGAACGGATTATAGATACAGTCTTTCCATAGTAACCATATACCACCTGCTAGACCAAGAGAAGGGATATAATCAAAGTGATGAAACCCACATTGATTAGTTATGATCAAGGAGGGGGGAGATTGAGTTTTGACTTCACAAAGCATTAACCTGATTGCTAGCACAAAAATCTCGAACATCAGTCAAAGCATTTTTCTTAGAGACCCCTCTAATATTCCAAAAACATATGATCATAATTATTTAGCAAAAAGAAACACAACATCCAATGACTTGCAGGGGGGCTGAAAAAAGATTCTGTATAAAAATATAGAGATTCCTAAAAGGAGTACTCATTAGCGAGATGTTGTCTTAATAAAGTACGGCGAGGAAGTTTAGCATCCTTGAAAGAACTACAAAATTTAACTGGGGAAGCCTTCTCAAGGCGCAATATAGCTATAATATGGCAAAACGAATAAAAGAATGGTCTCAAAAGATCTCCAATCCAATAGCTTCTGTAGCCTAAATCGGAGTTTTTATAAAAAAGCAAAACTATGCAATACAACCAACAAAATCCAATCCAATAACTTCTGTAGTCTAGATTGGATTTTAGAGAGATTGCCATTACATGGACAAGCAATCCAAAATTCAAGATTGAGATCTTTAAATAACTATAGGTGGCAGCTAACCCACACAAAGATAATGAGTAGATTTGTAACCAATTCCAAAAAGTGGAATTGGCACATCTCTTAACTAACCAAGAAAAGTCAAGGAGGATACCCTTTATGGGGAATCCAGGTTCCTTCATTGCATCCAATTTTCTAAATATACCACAAGAATTAGAAATTTTCTTAATCAATATAATAATCGAAGGCAAGAGAGAATCTAGATGAAAAATTAGTATCTCATCAATTTCAACATAGAGATAAACTGAAGATAAGAGATCTGAAAATGAGAAAAGGCAAATCTCACTCACACCATTGCAACTCGCATTGTGTGCAGGCAAGAGAACAAATAGATGAAAAAGTAACTTCTGATCATTTTCCACAGGAAAATAAACTAAAGAAAAGAATTTTGGAAATGAGAAAAGACAAAGCTTACTCAAATCCTTGTAACTCGCACTAAATGCAGCAGCATGAAATAGATGAATAACCCAGCATCTAAGTTTGATTGATAGAAACACCAAAGTGGGTCTATCATTGTTGGCAACTGCGAACTCCCAGAAATGGAAGAAGGCTGACTGAAAATTTGAAACCACCATCGACCCATCAGAAACCACCGAAAAAGACATAGCACTCGACGACGACATCAGACCCGCATCATGGATTGAAAGAGACACCCAAATCGAAGCAACCCTAAAAACCCTAGCCAGGAATCCTAATTTGAATTTGAATGGAAGAAAAACAAAACCTTTAATCCAATTAAAAGATTGGACCGGAAATCCTAATAAGGAAGAGGATTTCCTTAACATCAAAATAACAATCAGAGAAGGAGAAGATTTCTCCGAGCAAAGCTTTCGCGCATTATCAAAATCAATTTAAGGAAAATTTGTTGACTGCTTTGAGGGAATTTTTGAGACAAGGGCTTCGAAAATTACAACTATAACTGATAATAGAGTTTTGATAATCTTAAGAAGGAAAATTTTGGCATGCTTGATGAAATGAAAATTCACAAGATTGAATTGGGGGCAATTTTAGGTTAGGGTTTTATTTTTTCGGTTTTTCGAGGACTTTGAGCTGGAGTCTATCTCTCTTACTTTCTCTCTCATCTTTTTACTTTTTCTTTCATCCTTTGATAACAACATATTTATTTATACATTCACATCTCCATCAAAAAAGAAATAAAATCATGACAAATTATAAAAGAAAGAAGAATAAAAGTCAACATGGTTGAAATTCCCTCCAATTTCATCACCAAACCAAACCCCCAAAAACCTCATTCTACCCTACCTTCCTCCTCAAGGGCCCCCCACAACCTTTACCCTTTATTATTCTTTCCTTCCTACTACTACTTCCTTCATTCTCATCTCATCTAATCAAAGATCATCCCACGAATATTTTCCTCAAAAACCCCATTTTCTCTCTCCTCAAAAATCATTCACATAAAAATGCCCCAAGTTGATCTCACCTCAGTTTGCGCCGGCGTAACCCACGACAACAAAGTCGCCTGCGAGACTCTCGCCGGAGATTCCACCACCACCGCTGACGAAGAAGAATCTCCGGCGCCGGCTGAAACCCAAAATCCCGATTATGCCCCTGAATCTTTCTGGCTCTCCAAAGACGCTGAGCTTGATTGGCTAGACCGAAACGCCTTCCTTGATAGGAAAGATTCCGGCAAAGGGTCTAATAGTAATTCAACTAACTTAAACCCGGTTCACATTTCCGCCGGTTCACAGCGTTATTCGACGAATTTGAAGTCGTCGAAAGCGTCGCTTATTGCGCTTCCGAAACCACAGAAGCAGAATTACGCCGAAGTTAAGAACCGGAGACATTATAAGCCTTCGAGTATACGGTTGTTTCCTAAACGGTCTGATTCGGTTGGGAGAAAACCGGTTGTTGCTTTGTCTGAACCGGGTTCACCTAAGGTTTCTTGTATGGGCCGGGTCCGGTCTAGGAAGGATAGGAATAGGCGAGGGAAGAGTCGGAGTAATAATAATAATAATAATAAGAAGGTTAATGAACCGGGTTTAGTTAGGAATAAGAGTGTGGTGAAAGATAGACGTAGCGGGTTTTGGAAAAATATTCGGTCTATTTTTCGGTCAAAAGGGAGTAAAATGGATGGTGAAGCGGAGGTAGAGTTTGAGGGTAGTGTGAGAAAAAGTTCGAGTTTAAAGAAAAAACGCGGGTTTAATTCGAATAATGATGTTGGTAGTGGTGGTTTAGGTGAGGAGGTTGGTTCGGTTGAACCGCCCGGTTTGGGTGGAATGAAGCGGTTTGCTTCGGGCCGGAAATCGGATGGTTGGGCCGGTGACGTGGAATTTGATGGTGCGAAATCTGAGCCGTTGAATCAAGGTGGTCCAATCTGGCGGCGTAGAGAGGCGGGCCCACCTGTGGCGATCGAGGTAGATCGTGATTGGCGGGTTGTGGGACCCGTCTCTGTATGATGTGGGGGAAGGTAAGTGGGTCCCATTTTTAACTGTTTAGGTTACGTCAGGTTTTATATTGTGAGTATACATTGTCAAATTTCACTAGTGTAGAATTTTTTAATTGGGTCTTTTTTGACATTTTGTGTGTCTTGTTTCCACTTCAGTCTTCTTCACATTTGAGTTTTTTTTTTTTAATGTTTATACTTTAGGTGTTAGGTTTTTTTATTTTTTTTGTATGCGAGAAGGTGGAAGATTTTGATATATAGTCCAATGTAAATAAAATTGTTATTTTCTATGAATTTGATTAACTATCCATTATTCCATTTGAATTTTTATAATTGAATATTGGAATCATTTTGTGAAGGGTAAATGGATTTGTTGCTTAGATGTTTGGAGTTTTGTTAATTGGGTGAGAGTTAATTATGGACACCTAAAAATAATTGCTACTAATTTCTCTATATTTCTATATGCTGTCTAGGTGTAGGTCAATGAGCAAGGCAAATGAGTGATAATTAAATTGTTGCATTTAAATATGTATTTTTAAAGGAGTAGTTATTAGTAAAGTCCTAGCTGATTGGTGTTTAATTAACGAGTTTGATTTTTTTTTTAAAGAATGATCTTAATTTTGTGTGTTATAATTTTTAAATATGACTATATGAATTATTGTAGAATAATCCTAACTATAAGCGTTTAAGGAGTGATGTTTCTTAAAAATACTAATGACTAATAATTTGTTTAACCTATTAATCGTTGCTTTACTTTTTCAATTTTCCCCTTTTCTCGTCCATTTAACCTGCCTAACCTACTAGAGTCTAGAGATTGATACATTATCATTTAGTTTTTGATTTTTTAAACGAATATTTTTCCAATAACTTATTTGAAAAGACACCTAATAACCAAGATTATTATAGAATTATCTATGATTGAGATCATGTCCATCATTGAGGTTATCTTTGTCAAATTCTCTTAAATTTACTGAATATTTAATGCATAGTAATTAGCAAAATTTAGTATCTTTCTCCTAAATCTAATTTTAACCCCGGGTTTACATGCTTAATGACGAATGAAATCCAATTGAGTTTCCTCTAGTGACTTAAGATGACGCTGATAAATAAATTCATAAGAGCACCTATTTAGCGCTTGAGGGTCTTGCTGTTAATTGAGGTTAACTTCATAACTAACAACCACCTAACACTAAATTAACTAATAATGTCCTTTTTGTCCATTTTCAGTGGCCAGACTTTTACTACTACTTCTATATAGTACTACTAGAATTTAGAATATTGACTCATCTAGAGTATTTTTCCCTGCCAATATTTTAAAAAAGGTGTGACTTGTTGTTGGTATAGGGACTCTTTTAAATACCCCTAAAAAAAAGGACACTTTTAAATTGCTTGTGGTATATGTACTATTTCCGGTTTTTTGTTGCAACATTTAATTATTTCAATCTACTTATTAAAAAGGCAAATGTTACATAAAAAAAACAGAGGAAATATTTAAATAGCGATATGAAATAGTATTTCATAAATTGTAATAATAATATTCAATTTTTTTATGGAAAATCCAGTCAATTATTCAAGGTGAGTAACAAAAAAAGGATTTGTTTGACAAAAAGGCTTTTTAGCTATCGTTTGGATTAGCTTTTAGCATGCTATTTTTGTCAGATAGTGGAAAATTTCATATTTGACAAATGACTTTTTGGCTGCAAAGTTGGCATTTCAACAAAAAATAATTGAAAGATTGATTGGATTCATATTTTGGCTTTAGTCTCAACCTTTCCCATTAATCAAACAACAGTTCCTCTCAAAAAGTAACCATTTTTGTATAATACTCCCTCCGTTCTTTTATTCCTATTATTATCATTATTAAACATACAAATATCATTTTCATTGGAAGAGAAATGATATCATCAACAAAATTTAATATCATATGGCAATCGTTAATCAATTGGAAGTGGCCGAAAAACGACTTCTTCTTAGATCGATGTCGAGGCAAGATAGCACCGAAGCCGATGCGAGGATTCCCGGCGGTAACGATGGCGATGACACCCTTGGAAGGGGAGGGAGATGGGAGGAGAGGTGAAGGAGAGGGGAAGGAGAGGGGGGGAGGAGAGAGAGAAAATGAGGGAGGTCGTGGGTTGGGATTTCACACGTGTGAATGGGTTATTACTCATCTCTTATGGTGTAATAATTACACCAAGAATTTATGTTAGTATATAATCTTAACTTATAAATGGTGCTCCACGCCACTAGGTTATTGATGATAATGTTTAAATGGAAAAACTTAAAATGTATATGAAGTATAAGATTAATGACAATGCACATATAAGGATATATCATATAAGAGACGAGTGGGGGATATATTATCTCAAGAATAGTGGTTCTAAATTCCTTGCTCCAAAATCTTTGATAATTATTAATACCTATGATCATGCTCAAAAAATTTCTCAGAAAAATTAACAAGTGTTAGATAAGATGAAATTACAATAATATATCATGAAACCTATAAAAAGATGTTACTTGAAAAATTAAGAGTTCATCTCTTAAAATATTAAAGCTACTCTAATCCACATGAAATTATTATATGTTGGACTTATATAAGATTTTATCATTAACCAAGAAGAGGAGAGAAACAGAAATAAAGAAGAGGGACTCATGTGATGAAATCAGAAATGGAGAGAGCTCGATAGTAAATAAACTAATTTTGTGTTTATTTTGAAACTTTAAAAAATGATAATTACACTTATTCTATAGCCTAGGAACTAGGAAGTAGTAATCTTCAACATAATTGTGGACCGAATTTGATACAAAACTGAAGTACCTCGGCCAGCTAGAAACGCGATGTAACTCCAGAGTCCAGAGTCCAGAGCAAGCAGGGGAGGATTAAAAGTTTAACTGCCATGTTATTGGAAACCCTACAATCTACATGCTACGTCGAATTCAATGATCACCATTAGTTGACTTGTATAGCATCTCTATGATCTGTTAATGATCACTATGATTATGAATTGATTTAAATTCATAACGAGTGGCTGCCTGCCTGACACAGTGACACTGCTATTAATTATACTATTTTTTTATTATTATTATGGCTGCATCCATCCCCATATATATCAGTTGTGATAGAGTATAAAACGATTATTGGGACTCCAACTATCAGCTTAAGTTTTTGGTTGAGTTGGTCATTTGACATGGTACCAGAGCCAGCGTGACATAAATGTCATGGGTTCAAATCTCATCCACCCTCATTTCTAAGTGGAATATTTAGCGCTAGGTATGCTTCCTTTGACAAGTTGAAATATATTTCACTGTCTCTAAAATACTCCCTCTATATCTTTTTGTTCTTCCTACTTAGAATGTTGATATTATTTATAATTAAAGAGAACTTTCCAATTTTTTTTAAATATATAGTCATGTGGGATTTTGTTTGATTCGTCTCAATGAGTACTTAATTCTTTAACATGCAATCGCTATAATTTTTACTAATGTGTAATGAAAGATATTTAAAGTTAAAGAAGTGCGTTTGACAAACGTGCGTGATTACAAGTAAGAAGAACAAAAAAAATACACATGGAGTATACGTGTAACTTTTATAATTAATATCTTTGAATCACATATCAGTGCAATATTTATAATATTAATAGTATGAAAATATTGGTTGAGATAAATTTAAAATGATCCCATTTGACAATTTTTTTCCTATGGGTCATTTGGTTGTTTATGGAAAATAGTATTTTCTTGCTATTGTTTTTCATAGGTAGTGGCAATTTCTAAAAAGTATCAAAGGTTGTTTAATTGATCATGGGAAGAAAATCTACTTATCTAGGGCCACTACTCACTAGGTAAGTAATTTCTCCCATTTTGTTTAAAGTAAAACTATTTAAGAAGCACAATTTCCTATAATCTTTCCAACTAAACAACTCCACCCTAATTTACTTCCTAAAATGTTTTACTTCTCATGATTTTTTATACTAACCAAACAAGCACTTATAATGAAATAACATGGTAAAAAAAAAAAAAACTCCCTCCATCCCCTAATAGACTTTCCATTTCTCTTTTTCACGTTTCCCATTGCATGCTTTGTAGAGAATATTTATACTTTTATAGTAGTATCATGAGCATGGCACACCTAAAGACAATTTTTAACTCATTGGAAATTTTCAAAATGAGCACAACTCTACTCATTTCTAATAAGTGTTTGCTCATTCAAAGCTGCAATAATATTGATTTCGGATGTGAAACTAAATCCATCATAAATTACTCCGAAACATTAATATTTGTTTTTTGCCATTATGAAGCCCAACTTTTTGATTGCCCATGATGAGAAAAAAAACCATAAAGGAGAGAGAAATTTGAAGGTGAGAAACAATGGAGGAGAGAGAAACTTTGAGATAAGAAAAATAATGGAGGTAAGAGAAATCTACAACTAGTGCCGATTTTTGAATCATCTTTTGCAATATTGATCATTAATTTCACCCTTGAATATTTTTGAAAACTCTAATGTTGATTTTCAAATCCGAAATTAATTTCGCCATTAATGAAATTCGGAACTCCATATTGTTTTTGTCATTCATTAATTTCAATGATGGTTGCAAATTTGGAGGATAGAGATAAACAATGTACGAGAAAATTTTGGAGGTCAAAAACAATTGAGGAGGAAGAAATTTGGAGGTGGGAAAAATGGAGGAGAGATAAATTTGGAGGTAAGAGAAACAACGGAGAGATAAATTTGGAGGTAAGAAAAACAACGGAGGAGAGAAAATTGGATGTAAGAGAAACAAGGAAGAAGAAGAGGAGGGAAGAAGGGGAGGAAAGAAGAGAGAGAAATAAGTGATTAGAAATAATGAGTAAAATTTTGTTCATTTTGAGAATTTATTACATAATTACCCCGTGACTGTGAAAATTTGTGAGTACGGTGGCGTAGTGCCTTCGAAGTGTACGTGAATGTATCTATATTGTATCATTAATATCTTTAATTACATATTAAGAAAATTCTAAAAATTTGACTTTCATAATATATTCAATGAGACAAATCAAAAAGACCCCACATGAGTATGTTTTTTTTATATATATTGAAAATCTTTACGGAAGATCTTCTTTATTTATGAATATTGCGAAATTTAGAAATGAAAAGTGTATTATAAAACGGAGGGAGTAATAAACTTTCACCATGACAACACAAATATTGCAACTAAATTTGGAAATGAGGGTGTAATAGTATTATCATTGTTATTATTGGTTGGAAAGTGGAAACTGATATCAATTATTAAAGCTTATCAATTATTCCGTTTCCCTATTAGAAATGCATTACAGTTGCAGTTTTGGTGTGTTTAGGTTGTAATATTCCTCCGAAACAAACGATTTTATTGGATTAGATGTAACAAGGATCCTAACTCCATTGAATCAATATCGCAGTGGTGGTTGGTTGATTATATTGTTTCTTCTCTGTCATTTGTGAAAATGTGATACTAACATATAACAACAAATATATGGTTTAGACTTTTTAGTAAAGTAGTTATTGGCTTGAAGGATATTTAGAAATGTAGAGCCAAAAGTGGGTTTTTTTTTTACATATAATCACATATGCAAAAATTCTAAGGTGGGTTGTTCTACCAAAATTTCAATACTTGATATTTTGGGTTAAGCCTTTCTAAAACATAGCATTGAGAATAAAATACTTGTCTTACGTGACACTTTCCTCTTTTGAAGCTCGTGAGTTTGGAATTTGAAAATTGATGATGCAAAGAGATAATCAAGAATGCAATTTTTGCAGAATGATGCGGACCATGGGGAAAATGTGTGCACTTGTTCAACAGCTGCAACGAAGTGTTTGGTAAATAGCGTCCGTAAGGGCACCGCCCTATAGACGTGCTGGCTAATGTAGGAGTTGAGCAAACTAACAAGATCATGATTTTTCAAGGAGCAGTGGAGCACTCATGAGTCATGACCTAGCGAGGTGAAATCTTGAAAGAAGAAATTGTTGGGGTTTATAGTTAATACATGACATTTACCACATATTATAGATTTACAGTAATTTTTTTGAAATCATTTTTTTATAACAAATATCTTTAAAATCTATCATATCTTTACAAAAATGTGATCAATCATACATTGCGTCGCATGGATGAATTCATTGCGTGGATGTAAGTGTATGATGTTTCTCTAGACTAAGGGGCTTGTATTTTATAGCATATGGGGTCAATTTCTCCTTCTATAGGAGTAACCCCTCTTCTGCTAATCTGTAATGCTTACAAAGATGCAATGAAACCTAACCAAATTATCAAAAAAAATCATACATTTATAGCCTATAGGCAAGGACATAAGGTAACATTGCGAGGTTGAAGTGGTGGAGTAGTGGCGACTTCCCATCTCATATCCCGCGGCGCCAGGGATCGAATCTCATTGGACTTCATTTGAGGTTTTCCCTTATTCCCCCTCAAGTGAGTCTCCTTCATCTTACATTAAAAAAAAAAAGGTAACATTACTATTGTAAATTTTATTAAACAAAAAAAAAATCAAATAACAAGATATATTTTAAGGCGAGATAAAATTTAATGATGGATTGACACGTGTCTCTTTAGTTACTTCTTTACTTCAACCGTTCTTTTTTAGAAAACTAGTCGTATATGCACTCGATGCGTGCGTCAACAACCTTATGTAGCTATATTATTAGGGATGGGCATGGACCCAGGATCCGACCCAGACCCGGTTGGACCCGACCCATTTTTAAGGGTCTGAGTCTAAAATTTTGAGACCCATTGGGTGCGGGCCGGATACGGGTCTAGGTGTGAAAATTCGGGTCCGGGTCTCATGAATTCGGACCCAAACCCGACCCAGACCCGCCCCGTAGACCCAATTTTGCTTTTACATATTAAATATATGTATTATAATACAAAATATATAAAGTAGTAACAAAACTTTTTACCAAGACTCAAGTCAACTTGTTGTGGATGTTTTAATTTTAAATGTTTGTACAAGAATCAAACTACTTATTTTGTTCTTTTATCATTTTAATAACTAAAAAAACGGGTGTAAAAAATCCGTATGTTAAAAAAAACAATCAAAACTCCTAATAACCTTGAGATCCATTTTGGACCCGTTTTGGACCCAGGATTCGCTGAACCCATTGGATATGGGTAAGGGTCCGGATTTTCTAGACCTTGTGGGTCTGGGTCTAAATCCAAATTTGCGGGTCTGGGTCTAATTTAATCAACGCAAATAGAGTCAATGAGGGCGGTTTGATGAGCTTCTACAAGGTGACGGTACCAAAAGTTGGTCAACTCTATTTTGCAGAATTTATCACCGTGCCAGTACCAAGAGAGGAGATTGAAGAAACAATCAAAGCAGTGCGCATGGCAGTGAATGGACAACCCTCCATTTAGCAACTCTTGCTACCAGTAGATCTCCATTGCTATGATCACCATGTTGTGTAGAACTGTAGAAACCTTATGTTTTAGAACTTGTGTTTTTGTAAAATGTGATTCCCACAAATGCCTTCATAGATGTCTTCCATGATTTTTGTTCAAAGCCAGATGACATGGATGAAATAAACTCGAGAGCATTATAAATCGTAGAGATGCTAATTTAGGGTCCTTTAAAAGCTGCTGATCAGGAATTTGAATTTCAATGGGTTGAGGAATAAGAAAAGATGGCAAAGGAAATTGAAATTCCTTTCTAAACCATGGTCGCCTCATGATCCCCATAATGGATAGCCTGCAGTTAGGATCCACAGCTAAGAGCTTTGAAACAAGCCTCTTAGCCTCAGGAGGGAACCAAGGAGGAAACTCATACTCTGCCTTGAATATCTTACGATACATCTTCATTAGAATAACATCCTGAAATGGTAAAAAAACCCGAAAGTAAAATTACCCCACATGACCAAATATCAGCCTTAGCTCCATCATATCCCATCTTTCTCAACACCTCCGGTGCAACATAGGCCGGAGTCCCACATTGGGTATGAAGTAGACCATCTTGTCTAAGGTGCTCCGGCAAAGCCGAGAGCCTAAAATCAGTACCTTAAGGTTTTCATTCTCATCTAAAAGGAGATTTAGGGCTTAAGATCGCGATGTGACACCCCTCGACTATGGCAATAATTGATAGCACTAATAAGTTGTTGGAAATACTTACGAGCATATTCCTCCTTGAGTCTTCCTTTAGCTATTTTTGAAAAGAGTTCACCACCTTTAACATATTCCATGATGAAATATATTCTTCCTTTAGTTGCTAGCACTTCTTTAAGGTCAACCACATTAGGGTGGCGAACCAATCTCATAACGGAGATTTCACGTTCGATTGCTTCCATCATCCCTGCTTTTTTCACATGTTCTTTGCTGATGACCTTAATCGCAACGTTTTCATTTGTGACAATGTTTTTACCGTAGTAAACCTTGGCAAACGTGCCCTGGCCTAGGAGCCTACCCATCTCGTAATTTCCAAAAATAAAGTTCCTAGTAGCTCTAATTTCACACTCGTGATGTTCTTTTATGTATTGGTCCATGGTATATGAAAGGCTAGAAATAGGTCTAGATTTGGTGACAATTTATGTAGGAAAATAGAGAAATTTTTTAACTAACTTTTCAGATAAAAAAAGGGGGTAAATGGGTTGTGGAATCCAAAGATTAGGGAGTGAGGATTGATTAATAAGGATCATTAGAAAAAGAAGTGGAGGAATGAAGTTTGGTTGAAGATGATTTAGAAAAGAAGTGATTGGAGTGGAGTGATGGGGGAAATATATGAACATGAAGGAGAGACTGATTGGAGTGAGAACGTAGTAATGGGAAAGCCATAAATTAGGAAGTGGAGCCAATGGAATTGAGAAGCAGGGGGCAAAGGCAAAGGCATCACATTGAAAT
This sequence comes from Beta corolliflora, assembly GCA_947648045.1. Lineage (NCBI taxonomy): Eukaryota > Viridiplantae > Streptophyta > Magnoliopsida > Caryophyllales > Amaranthaceae > Beta > Beta corolliflora. Next base: position 78,686 of record CANSZD010003583.1, read on the forward strand.
ATCAAGAAAATAGAGTGTGTAATTATTTTAAGTTTTGGTGTAGGGCTCAAGATGTCGTCATTGGTGGTTGTAGCTTGGCACCCAGTGGTTGGTTCAGTGTGCAGCTGGCCCCTCCTTAGTGTCACGTACCGACTCTTCCTTAGTCGCTATACGTGGCCTACTTGCTTCACAGTCCCGTCGGAAGGCAAGTCAAGGCACCCGATTGCTTTGCTTGGCTAGCTTGGCTAGGCTAAGTGTGCTACGAAATTGGCTAAGTATGGAAGATGGCTAGGCAAAGTAAGTAACCAAGAAAGAGTTTAAGAGAAAGCTCTTAGATTGCTTGAGAGAGATTACAAGTGTTGGATGATATGTACAAATGAATGGGGATGCCTATTTATAGGCCTCCATCCTACCTTTCCCTAAATCTAGAATGTTCCTCACCTCCTCAACTAGAGGGTTCTACACAATGTACTCCCTAGTACATTCTAGACACTCTACCACATATATGTACAACAAGAATAATCTAGATACATTCTAGAAGCACCCTAGCCTAGAAGTTTAACTCAAAGATCATGCTAGGCCCTTCTAGAACCTTCCGATGCACCACCGAAAATGGTAAATGGTCATGCACCATCTTCTATTTCTGGGCCTTAAATCCAAAATGTGGCTCAACCATTATCTTCATTGGCCAAAATATGGCGGACCCCAAAGTTTGAGCTCATTTGGGCCACCAGATGCCCTATGGCAGCAAGGTCATCGTTGGGCCATCGCAGGGCGCCCAACCTTCTGTTGCTGCCTAGCGATGCTTGTGGGCTGTCGGATGCCGTCTGTGACATTCTCCCCCACCCAAATTCTTGACGACTTCGTCAAGATCGACCGTCGTGCGTGTCCCATCTGCCCGCGTCTCGTGCTTGTCGTCTTTTCCCCTTGGCTAGCAACAGTCCCAGCACTTGACGTCCCTTGCATGTGGCTTTCATGCTTTACCTTGTTGCTCGTCCAATGGAGCTTCTCACGATGCCTAACCCTTGGCATCGAGGTTTCGATCCGTCCCTGAACGACCCTTGACGCTCATGCCTTAGCGCCCATGTTGCGCCCAGACCCGACCCACTCCCATCCCTAAGCTATATGTACGAATGGACATATTTTTTAATCTAAAATTATTTTGGTTGTGATGTAAATTATTCAGGTTCTTTTGTAGATGTTATTATCTTTTTAAATTGAAGGTGACTTATTTTTAACTGTTCAATACCGTCACTGAAAAATTTGGTCGATGATTTAATAATTCCTTGTCAGCGGCTTTAGTATAATTTTTTAACGATTGTAAATGTTAATAAACCATAGTGTTTGAACTTTGTCAATACGAAGTATTATGTTGTTAGGATATATCACTAACTTTTTTTGATTGAAGATTCTAATTAATTTCGTGAATTGATTGTGTCAATCTATTTTGTCAAGTTATTAATGATGATTGTATATTCCATTTTTTACTTATTCCATATGGCAAGTTGCGTTGATTCTCATTTTTTAATTTTTTATAAAAAGAAAACATTGTTTTAAATTATTAAAGGGTATTCTAGTCATGTCAAAGGGGGACACCATACCTCCTCCCTTGGCCTATATAACAGAGATATGCATTGAGACAAATCAAATAAAATTCCATATGACTATATTTTTCCTTAAGTATAAATCATTATAGAAGGTCAAAGGGTGAACTACGAATAGTGGAAAAGTTATAATGTTGCAGTTAAAAAAGAACAACATTATTTTACGGGAAAATGAACATTATTTTTGGCCCATGTTCTAGAAAGGAAAAAATATCCAGAAACTATTATCTTTCCGAAAAGCTCACAATTTTCTATTAATGAAAGTAATATTCACGGTAGCAATAACTCGCCTTCTCTCCCCCTTTTTCTCTCTTCTCTATCCTCTTCCGCAAAACCCTAATTTTCAATCTAGGAGCTACCGCCACCCTTTTTGGCGGTGGTAAACCTTTTTTTTTCCCCTTTTGTTACTAGTTTTTATGTTATTATTTCTAATAAACTTCAGTCTCTCTCTAATGGATGAGCTTTTCTACCCATATATTGGGTTTTACCTCTCTCCATGTGAGAGTTTGGGGACTTTATTTTTGTTTTCTTGTGTGATTCTAGAGGTTGATTTGTTGATCGAAATTTGTGCGGAGTTGCAACATATGTCGATCTTCGTTTACGATCACTTGAATTAAATCAAGTTTTACTTCAAAACTACAAAGATCGATAGACCCCTTGTAGAAGGCTGCATCAAACAAGAAAGTGAAAGACGAGAGTTTTAAAAGTGTTAGATCTCTCAACGATCGTACTTTTTACCATATTAGAATTGTATTTATTTTATTTTGATACGTATTTGTTAGTTTGACTTCTATTGAAGATGTCGTATGACTTCAAGTCAATGAGTTAATTTTAATTTTTTTTAAAAAAAGTAATATTCACAATATATTGTTAAAGTAGGGAGGGATAAAATAAAATAAAATATATAAACAAAATGGAAAAATGTTTGATTAGCTCTTAAACTATCTGTTTGGACTGGCTAGCCAGCCCATAACATAACTAAACCTCATCATATGTATGGACCTTTCTTCCATTCAATTGCTGGACTGGCCTCGCATTATTCTTGTTTTGTTCACAAAGAGGAGCGCTCAATGCAGTAATTTGTTCCGTTGAAATTGTTTTAGCCTATACAAAAAAGAAAATAAAAGGGCTTACAAATTACAATAGTGGAGTAATAAAAAGGGTGTCACAACTATATTAAAAATAAATTGTGCTACTTAGAATATAGTAATATACTAATATTCATCCAATTCTCTTACAACACTTCTGTACTAAAGGTCAAGCAACACAAACTTGTTTTTCTGGTTTGTTGAGAGGCCAAGGTCTAGGATGCGATCTATACACGACTTTATCAATTAACTAAGCTAACATTGACTTCAAGGTTACATAATTTGACTATGCCCTTATTTCTCTTTACCTTAATTTTACTCAACTAAATTTCTTTTTTACTAATTGCAGCAGAAATTTACATTAAAATTGATAGATGCTTATAAAAATCGGTTTTTACAAGTAAGAACTATGTTTACTAATTCATATTGTAATTGTTATACAAATAACATAAATTATTAAGATAGACGGTCTTATTTTAACTTAAAATTAAATAAATTCAAGCCTAGATTCTCATAACAAGCCCATTCCATCTCACTCTAATCCATTACTATCCCTAGACATCTCGCACCAATCTAGTCGTTCTTTCACTGCTCCTTCCTTTGTTTCCCTTTGAATTTCGAACTATAGCATAAATTTTTAAAAATAACCCGACAGTCTTATTGAATGGATTAACTTAGTTAATAAACGGATTTAACTAATCAATAACCTGGATTAAAGAATGTGATTCTTGAATGGATTAATTTGGTCATTTAAATGGATTAAACTAGTAAATATATTCAGAAAGACTAACTGAATAACCCCAAATTAGTTTTTAAATTGAAAAGATCGCGGCCTAAAAAATCTCTCAATATATAGTTGTCAAAAATAATTTTATTCAAGAATTAGGATATTCATGAGTCAACGGAATTTGGTTCAATCCAAAAACTGTCGATGTTATGAGTTCTTAGCTACAAGCCTAAAGTCCATTTCTGCAAAACTTCATTTGGAAAAGATAGGAATAGTCAAGTACAATAAGATTTATGAGGAGGGCAGTTATTAAACAGCTCAACATTGCATTACTTTATATCTTAGTGAATATCTTCATCTTAATGTTTTGGAAAACTTGACCAATATAATTCCAATTATGATAATAATCCTAAGTTAGTAAGTTCATAACTACTCCCTCAGTACCTTTGTTTCTTTTTACTTTACACAGTTTAACTTTCACGCTTGCTAATGCAAAGTCTTGACCATTAATATCTTTAATTACGAACAATTTATAAAAAGTTGATATTTGAACTTTATGTTGATAAAAATCTAACTAGATCTCACATGAGTATAATTTGTATGAGTATAAAACAAAAGTATATGGTGTAACAATAATCTATATATCTCATCAGAAAAAATAATGATCCATATATACCTCGCAAAGGACATTCCAAGTGACATTTTCATCGCAGGGAGGAGAGGTCAGAGAACCAAGATATCTGTAATAATCTCGTGGCCATTTCCTCAAGAAGCTCAAATCAAACTTCGGGATGTCAACTTTTTGTTCATGACCTACGCAAGGTGTCTTGGCTAGTTCTTTCAACTGGGGCATTATCTACAACAAGGAAGAAAAGAAACTCCATATTATTAGTAAGAAAAATCGTAATAAAACAATAAAACTCCTATTTATATCAAACTCTTTCTTAAATAGTTGATTAAACCTATTGGATAAGCTCCTCTAAGGCTCTAAAAAAACCTATTGGATAAGCTATTAACCTTTGAATTACTCGTGAATGTATTATAAATGAAGTTTGTTTTAATGTAGTTTTCTACACTACGCAACGGTACACAAATCAAAATATTTATAAATAATTTGCATATATGTATTATATCTTTTTAAAAACCTATTTAACTATAAACTGCCAAGTCAACATGAGGGGCTCTATACAAAAAAATGAAATGGTGAGATGCACTTTTTGCATCTAACAAATATAGTGTTTATATAAACTTTTTGCATATAGTGTTTGTAAGATCTATGCCTTGAATCTGGGTTGAAGCGCGCGAGGCAAAAGACGAGCAAGTGGATCGCTCGGTCAGCCTGGCAGACTCACGGCACGGCATGCGGAGTCACCCGCCCGAGGCGTACTAAGGCGACGATGGGGCAGAAGTGCGTCAAAATCCGTTTGCGCGCCCGACCAGGCGGCTTGGCCCGGGCGACCGGGCGAGTGTTATTTTGACGCAGGATGCGCGATTCCGAATCGGGTTATATAAATAGCTTTTAACCTAATTCGTTAATTCGACGATTAATTCATAATCACATCTGTAATTCAGGAATTCCTCAAGAGCAATAAAACTTTTCTCTCTCCTGCCCGTGGACGTAGCCAACACTCCGTTGGTGAACCACATAAATCTGTGTGTGATTTTTCTTTGTTTTACATTCAATATTTGTTCTTTCTCACATCCGTTATAACAAATTGGTATCAGAGCTTTGTTTTCGATCTGAGTGAGAGAGATGTCTGGGATGAATGTGAAAATCGATAAATTCACTGGGAGAAATAGTTTTAGTCTGTGGCAAATCAAGATGCGGGCTTTACTGAAGCAACAAGGGTTGTGGGCACCATTGGCAAAGAAGTTATCGGATTCGGTTACCGTTGAGATGGCCGTTCTGGAGGAGAAGGCACATTCAACGATCATGTTGTGACTTGCTGACGACATCATCACTGAAGTCGTGGAGGAGGAAACCACATCTGATCTGTGATTGAAATTGGAGAGTTTGTACATGACAAAATCTCTAACCAACAAGTTGCTTCTAAATCAACGTCTGTTCAGTCCGCGCATGAATTAAGGTACACCTGTTAGGGATCACCTAGATCAATTAAATACGATTTTGTTAGAATTGCGTAATATTGATGTTAAGGTGGAGGATGAGGATGTTGCTTTGATTCTGCTTGTTTCTTTACCATTGTCATATGAGAATTTTGGGCAATCTTTTATTATTGGTAAAGATTCTGTGTCCCTAGAAGAGGTTAGATCATCTCTTCATACTAGGGAATTGCGCCATGAGGCATCTGGTAGTACAAGTACAGATAATCAAGCCTCTGGATTAGTGGCCAGTAGTAGTAAGGGACATGGGAATTCTGGGAAAAAGAATTTCAGGAAATCCGGAAATTCCAAAGGGGGTTCTAAACCTAATGATGTATGTAATTACTGTAAGGAGAAGGGGCATTGGAAGAAAGAATGTCCTAAGAACAAGAATCAGGAAAATAAATCTGGGTCTGGTTCTGCTGCTGTTGCAGCAAAAGATTCGAATTCCGAGGATGATCTTGCTTTAGTTGCTAATGAACAAACACATTGCAATGATGTGTGGGTTCTTGATTCTGGAGCGTCGTATCATATGAGTCCTCGTAGGGAGTGGTTCACTACTTATGCGCAGGTCAATGGGGGGTAATATTTCAATGGCTAACAGTGCAGTCTGCAAGACAGTTGAAATTGGCTCGATCAAGATTGGGACACATGATGATACATTTTGCACATTGAACAATGTTAGACATGTTCCACAGATGACCAAGAATCTGATTTCACTTAGTCTGTTAGACAGTAAGGGGTTCAGTTTTAGAGGTGGGGGTGGAGTTGTGTATGATTGCAAGGGTTAAAAGGATGTGTTGAAGGGGGTTAAGTGTGGAACTTTGTATATTTTGTAAGGTTCTACTCTCTCAGGTTCAGCTGCTGTTGCTTTATCTGAAATTCAAAAGGAGGATATGACCAAGCTATGGCACATGAGACTTGGGCAAATGAGTGAGAGAGGAATGCAAATCCTCTCCATGGCAGATCTTCTGGGTGGCTTAAGGTCATAAACCTTGAGTTTTGTGAGCAGTGTGTTTTTGGGAAACTACATCGTAGCAAGTTTCCTAAGGGCATTCATAAAAGGTACTGTTGATTATATCCACTCCGACTATTGGGGTCCTTCACGTGTGGAGTCTTTGGGAGGTCACATGTATTTTGCATCTTTTATTGATGATTTTTCAAGGATGACTTGGGTGATCATAATGAAGTCAAAAGGTGAAGCTTTCAAAAATTTCAAGCAGTGGAAGGCTTTGGTGGAAAATCAGACTGGGAAGAAGATTAAAAGGCTACGAACTGATAATGGTTTGGAGTTCTGTTTGTCTGAGTTCGATGAGTTCTGCAAGAATGAAGGGATTGCTAGGCATCATACTGTCAGGGATACACCACATCAGAATGGTGTAGCTGAATGAATGAATCAGACACTTTTGGAAAGAGCTCGGTGCATGCTCTCTAATGCTGGGATGACTAGAAGGTTTTGGGGAGAAGCCGTTAGTACAACATGCTATCTGATCAACCGTGGACCTCACTCTGGAATCAATCTCAAAACACCATATGAGATGTGGTCAGGTAAACCTGCAGATTACTCTAATATGCGAGCTTTTAGTTGTAGTATTTACTATCATGTAAATGAGGGTAAATTGGAGCCGAGAGCCAAAAAGGGAGTGTTTGAAGGATATGGGGATAGGGTGAAAGGTTATAGAATTTTGTCCCCGTTTGAGAGTAGGGTTATACTTAGTAGAAATGTAGTCTTTGATGAAAATTCTATGGTTAATCCTACTGTGAAGTCCATTGTTGGACCAGATATTATTAGTGTTGAAGTGCAGTTGGAGCAGCAAGTCACTCATAATGAGAGTGATGAAACACATGAAGAGCATCAACACATAAATTCTGAAGCACCACATTCTTCAACACCAAGTGAAGAGGCGCCTAACCTTGCTCGGGAGCGTTGATGAGGACGAATTTTGGGAAACCCCTAAATAGATATGGTTTTGAAGATATGGTGGCTTATGCACTGCAGGTTGCTGAGGAGGTGGATGTCTATGAGCCATCTACCTACAGGGAGGCAGTTACATGTACGGAGTCTAACCATTGGCTTGCTGCAATGGGAGATGAAATGGAGTCACTTCATAAGAACGAGACTTGGGAGCTTGTGCCTAAGCCTCCAGGGAGAAAAATTGTTACTTGTAAATGGGTTTTCAAGGAAAAGGAGGGGATGACATCTGCAGAGGGGGTCAAGTATAAGGCTCGACTAGTTGCAAGAGGGTTCACACAAAGAAAGGGAGTAGACTACAACGAGATCTTTTCACCTGTAGTCAGGCATACTTCTATTAGGGTGCTACTAGCAATAGTTGCACATCAGGATCTTGAGCTTGAGCAACTGGATGTTAAAACAACTTTTCTACATGGAGAGTTGGAAGAGGAGATTTACATGGCCCAGCCAGATGGTTTCCAGCATCCGGGGAAAGAGAATTCTATTTGCAAGTTGAAGAAGTCCTTATATGGGCTAAAGCAGTCTCCAAAGCAATGGTACAAGAGGTTTCATAGCTACATGATGGAGCTAGGCTACAACAGGAGTTCATATGATTGTTGTGTGTATCACAACAAGCTGACAAATGGATCTTTCGTCTATTTAGTGCTGTATGTAGATGATATGTTGATAGCAATAAGGAACAAGTCGGATGTTCATAAGTTGAAGGAGCTTCTCGGTCTCGAGTTTGAGATGAAGGATTTGGGTGCGGCTTGAATTTTTTTGGGTATGGAGATCTTTAGGGAGAGGGATCAAAAGAAGTTTTTCTTGTCACAAAAAGGCTATATTGAGAAGATATTGTCGCGGTTTGGCATGTCAACAGCAAAACCTATAGATACTCCAAGTGCGGCCAATAGTCATTTGTCCGTTGCTTTTGCGCCTAAGTCAGCTGAGGAGAAGGAGTACATGTCTCGGGTTCCTTATGCTAGTGCAGTAGGGAGCTTGATGTATGCCATGGTTTGCACTAGGCCGGATCTTGCACATTCAATCAGTGTTGTTAGTAGGTTCATGGGTGATCATGGTAAGGAGTATTGGCAGGCAGTCAAGAGGATCTTTCGGTATCTTAGAGGTACGTCAGATATCGGTCTCATCTATGGTGGTGATGTGACATGTTTAGTCACAGGTTTCTCTAATTCTGATTATGCTGGGGATGTGGATGGTAGAAGATCTATGACTGGTTATGTTTTCACTCTTGGTGGTTCTGTTGTGAGTTGGAAAACTACTTTACAGCCTATGGTGACTTTGTCCACTACTGAAGCAGAGTATATGGCCTTGACAGAAGCAGCTGAGGAGGGAATTTGGTAAAAGGGGCTAGTCAGTGATTTGGGCCTGCATCATGATCAGGCGATAGTGTATTGTGACAGCTTGAGTGCGATATGCTTGGCCAAGGATCAAGTTCATCATGAGAGTACTAAACATATAGATGTCAGGTATCATTTCCTAAGGAGTGAGACAAGATATAAGGTGAAGAAGGTAGGTACAGCTGATAATCCTGCTAATATATGTTCACCTAGCCAGGTTCATGAGTAAGTTTCAACATTGTTTGGACTTGCTTAATGTTCGAGGTTGTTTGTTGCCTATTGGGGCAAGTCTGGGGCCCTTAGGGGCTAATCTGGTGTCCTTAAGGGACAAATCTAGTCTGGTTGTCTTTCGGGACAAGTCTGGTTGCAGGGAGAATTTGGGCATTGTGACCAATGCATCCGGTTATCTGGTTCATTGTGAGAGGATTCAAGTCAAGGTGGAGATTTGTAAGATCAATGCCTTGAATCTGGGTTGAAGCGCGCGAAGCAAAAGACGAGCAAGTGGCTCGCCCGGTCAGCCGGGCAGACTCACCCGACCGGGTGTCTGGAGTCTCCCGCCCCGGGCGGTGCCCGGGCGACTGACCGGGCAGAAATGCGTCAAAATCCGTTTGCGCGCCCGACAGACCGGGCGGTTTGGCCCGGGCGAGCGTTATTTTGACGCGGAATGCACGATTCCGAATCGGGTTATATAAATAGCTTTTAACCTAATTCATTAATTCGACGATTAATTCATAATCACATCTGTAATTCTGGAATTCCTCAAGAGCAATAAAACTTTTCTCTCTCCTGCCCGTGGACGTAGCCAACACTCCGTTGGTGAACCACGTAGATCTGTGTGTGATTTTTCTTTGTTTTGCATTCAATATTTGTTCTTTCTCACATTCGTTATAACAGTGTTTATGTTAGACAACATAAGTCATAAGTGTTACATAAAACATAGTGTTTGTATTTTTCTCTTACTGTGCTGCTATATAAACACGAACAAAATACAAGTACTATATTTTTTGTAGCATCTCACAATCAACTCTTTTCATGTTAAGTGTCTCTGTATTTTTTAGAAAACAAAAATAGTGTAGTGCATGGAGAATATATTGTACGGAGAATATTTGATACTATAACCATATACTAGTATAAATCTTCCAGAAATTTATATGTAATTCTAGTAAATAGGAATGTTTAAAATAAAATCAGCTACTATTTTTGTTTTAGGCTCGTATTTTGGGTCATCTCGATTCATTTATGTATATGGGAAATACTATATTAACTAGCTCATCCAGATCTATTCGACATATTTACTTAGAAATTTGTACTTTAATTTCTCTCCTCAAAACCTAATTATATAAGATTGATTTTCGCCCCCAACCCTTGGAGCAGTTATTGTTGAATATATAGTCTTCAATAGAATAGTTAATGCAAAGTCTCACATGAAAAGAATGGAAGAATATTACTCACCTTATTTTTGGCATCTGTCTTTATGTAGTAAATAAGAAAAGATGGATTGGGCCTTTATTGGGCTTGGTCATCATGCTATTTTTAGGATTCGATGAATATAAATATTACTAATCTTGACATGTATTTAGTCAATATATCGTTGGTGAGCTACGTAAACCTTTATGTTGTTTGTTCTTTCTCTCTGTCTTTAAATGCTTGTGTTCTAACTAAAACAATCAATAAGCAAAGAGCTTATACAAACAACCAATACAAATATATAGTCAAACCAGCAAAGTAAAATAATCAACCCACAATTGCCAAACACGTCGACAATTATTTAAATTTCATGTATGTGAAAATCATACTTCTTACCATGTCAAGATTTGTACAAGCTGGGCCTCCATCTTTGAAGAGAATTGCCACCACCTCTCGGCTGCCATCTGCGGCTTCGTGTACCTGTTGTAACTCTGCAGCATATCTTACATGCGTCCATACGTATATGACCATGCAAACATGAAGATATGATCAGCTTTGTCCATTATCATAAATAATCTGTTATGACTAAAGATTGATAAGGTAAATAGAGGTTATGATGATCATGCAAAAGATGGTTATGATGATCATGCAAGAGATTATGTTGAGTATTATAAGGTAATGATGATCATGAACAAAAAATGGTTTTTCAATCAAGCTTTGTTGGAAAATGCTTCAAAGTTAGTGGTGCTCACTTATCTTATATTTAGGAAATAAATAATGTAGTTAGTGGATCTTGTTAGTGGGACAATTAGTTGTTGAGATCATTGAGATTATAAATGGGGAGTGTGCTCCCATCTATTAGCTTTAGGTAGTTATATAGTTTTTGCTATATATATATCTTGTTATTATAACTCATTTTATGCAGTAAGTAAATCAAATGCATTACTTTGTTGTGTTTCTCTTGTCTCTATATTTTTCTCTTCTTTTCTCTTATAAGTTCATCATGGTACCAAGAGCATCAGGTTAGATCCGGAAAAAAAATTAGAGAGAAATAAAGAAGACAAAAAAAAGAGAGGAGAAAGAGAGATAAAAAAATTAGGAGAGAAAATTATAAAACAAAAAAATTGTGAGTGTGTGTGATTAACCATGGCAAGTAATGGCTTTTTTCTTAGATGTGTGGATGAGTCGTTCCCTTTTAACCCATGAAAATATTATTTTTGGTTATTATAAAAAAAGGAAGACAAGCTATTTAGGGTGAAGGGGCAATCTTCACAAGCAAATCAGATAATAAGCAATCTGAAAATGGTGGAAGCCGTAATCAATGCGAGCCAGGTTTCGAAGTTGTAGTATTACTGGATGTTGTCAAATTTGCAAGACAACGTCGATGAGAATTTATGGAGAGAAGTGCTACATTCATTGAAGGTTGATGAGAAGTGCATTAACAAATTTGAAGATGGTAATGAGAAGTGCATTACATTAGGAAGAGAAATGCTTCTTGCTAATAGAGAGAAGTGCTCTATGAAGATTAATTAAGAACAACAACAAAAAAAAAAATTGACGGTGATGAGATATGCATCATGGATGAAGAGATGTGCTTCATTTATTTTATGAAACTTTGAAGCAAGGGAGTGTGTTGGAAAATGCTTCAAAGTTAGTGGTGCTCTGTTATTAGGAAATAAAAAATGGAGTTAGTGGGTCTTGTTAGTGGGACAATTAGTTGTTGAGATCATGGAGATCATAAATAGGGAGTATGCTCCCATCTATTAGCTTTAGGTAGTTATTTAGTTTTTGCTATATATATATCTTCTTATTGTAACTCATTTTATGCAGTAAGTAAATCAAATGCATTACTTTTTTGTGTTTCTCTTGTCCCTATATTTTTCTCATCTTTTATCTTATAAGTTCATCAAGCTTGGATATTGATATGTGATAGATGTGAGATATGATTAAACTGATGCTAACAATCAATAAAAAATGGCACATATATAAGTTGTATATAAATTATATGTAAGAGACTTAGGTTCAACTAAAATACGATCAAGTTGGTCTAACGTACATAACAGATCAAGTAAATTTGAACTTCCACCAAACTCGGTTTGCTAGTTAATATTCTTATTGAAACTTATTTTTACAATTTATTATATCTTATTGAAGTTCAGTTTTATAATTTATTAGAACTAATCTGTACTTATTCAAACTTAACAAAACTTACTTTTCTTAATTCTTTTTTCTTAAAGGTGAATAAAAGACACCCTAATTCATTTTGTAGTTTTTTGATGTATGATGAAGCCAAATGCTCATCTATAATATTAAAGCTAATTGGAGAAAAATGACTAGGAATGGCTTACTGGACACCGTTAAGATGATGCTCGGATGGCGTATGAAACTGAACTTTCTTCAAGTCATATACCTTGCCATTAATTTTCAATCCTCCACCACCACTAAAGGTCATCTGCATTTCACATGTGCATATGGATATTATTAATATTGAGATCAGATCTGATCTACATTTTTCATGTGTTCTTCATTTATATTCTATACTTCTAAATAGGATTATTGGTGTATTTTCTTCAAAGTTATGATATGCAATTATCCGTTATATAGTTGATATGACGTGCGAACACATTAGTCGTTCTATCACAATACCATCTAATAATAAGAGAAATAGCTTTCTAAGAACATACATGCACATATCTTACATATATTTTTGCCATGGAAATGAATAATAACTCAATTATGTGATATCTTATTGTTAGTCTTGTCATATTATAACTTAATTTCCTATTTGCATACTTAACTCTGAAACATGTTCTCAAATACATATTATATTTACAGCCTCTCATTATATTACATCATACTAAACAAGTAGGTTAGTGCATGTTGAAGACTATGGCCCAAGCAAGGTCCAACAATACAACAAAACAAGCAAATACAAAGCTCAACAATCTTTTTACTTTTTAGTTAATAACATGTCACATGTGTCCTTGTGTAAGAGGTGCTCCTGGTGTCATTTTCCTAGATAACTTTTCATTACATTTGATGTGGTTAGGTTTTTGAGGTTGATACTCCCTTATTAAGGGCCTTTATGGCATCTGTAGCCGTCATCCAAAAATGAAAGATAAGACATGAAAAACTTGTTTGCTAGAATGTTGAGAATTGTGTGGTTATGTGATTTGCAATTTTGTATCAACAAATGAACTACATCATTTGTTATTATGGTATCAGAGTATATAGCTGACATTTTCACTAGGTACTTGGCACTGAACGGCATCAAAAGCTCCTAAGCAAGCTAGAAGTTTGATCTCCACTGCACTTTCAGCTTGAGGGGGAGTGTTAAAGAGTACGACCCGAGGTCCAACTATAAAGTAAATACAAAGCTCAGTAGAGTCTTTTTGTTTTTAGTTAAAAATATGTCACATGTGTCCTTTTGTAAGAGGTGCTCCTAGTGTCGTTTCTCTAGCTAGTTTTTTTTTATTAAAGCTGATGTAAACTAGATTTATGAGGTTGATACTCCTCTATTTAATTAAGGGATATTATGGCATCTGTAGTCATCATCCAAAAATGAATGAAAGCACATGAAAAATTGGTTTGCTAGAATGTTAAGAATTGTGTGATAATGTGATTTGCAATTTTGTCACAACAAATGATCTACTTCATTCTTTAGTGCATGACACAAGACATAAACTTCATTCGATTTTCATTACAACACCCCCTCTATTTTTTTTTAATACAAGGCATGTAAAACACTTTTACGCATATTAATAATTTAGTTACATTAGTTATATCTACATTATATTGGTAATAAGAAATGACATTAAATATTATATCGATATACAAACTGACCTATAAGGCTATAATCTTAATTTGATGGTGTAAAATGACAATATTACATTGAGACTGTAGAATGCATTATATTGTGAAATAATTTTTTTATAGCTAAGATGCCTTATAATTAGAAACGGAGAGAGTAAACTCTATTTTATCTATTAGTGGAAAGTGTCAGTCAAGTTTAATATATGAATAGTGTAAAAAGTCAAAGTGTTGCAAGTAATAAAGAAAAGGAGGTATATCAAACAACTAGAATAAATTTTTTAGAAAAAAAATTATAACCTCAAAAAACAAAAAACGAAAAACAAATTAACCTCAACATGTGTGCCATTAGTGACTAAGGTAGCCTTGTTAATATGGTAATCTCTATCCAGGGGTTCTAAGGTTTTGTTGAGTACAACTTCATATGTATTGATATCAATTGGAGACTGCCTCTTGCCTGATGAACAAACTGCAAATTTTGGGCATTAAACTTTTAGGTTAGTATTTGCTCCATTGTTTTAGTTGCAATAGTTTACTTTTTGCACTATTTATATATACTTCACTTTGATCAATTTTGGTGATTTTTACATATATAAGGAAAAACATAACAAAGTAAGAGGTTGTTAGATTCATCTCAACATATGTATTCAAGATATGAATTTTCAACAATTTCTACTTGAAGATAATGAAAGATATTAATAGTGATAGTGTTGAATGGACAAGCATGAAATTCAAATTGTTGCAATTAAAAAGAACGGAGAATGTACAACTTTACACCTTGCACCAGAGTAGTAAGTCTTTTGTGAGACAACTTTACAATAAAGTTTTCTTTTTGAAGAAACCTTACAATAAAGTTATTATAACACCACATCATTTTTGTGCGTTAGATAACATTGTCACTTTTAAGGTTAAAGAGAATCACTTTTATACAAGAGGTCACCTTTAATTTGATCTTAACTGAGTTATTTTTACTATGAATGTCTCTTGAGGATAAAGTTACCTCCGTCTTACAATTTATACGAGATTCCTTATGTAAATAGCTTGGTACAATGCTAAAAAACGTTTCTAAAGTGAAGATTTATCATTTATTAGTTGTTATAAACTTATAACTTGCATATGTCTTCTTACAGTATTCTTGACCGCGTGAACTAAGAATCGTATTTCCACATAATGGAGTGTAAGATATCAATGGCGGAATGCAAAAGTTTCCCTAGTCCCTGGTACAAGTTATAGGCATCTAACACCTTATAAATTATTAATTCAAAATTCTTTAAGGTACTTATTCCTTCCAACTTTAATAATTATAAGTTATAGTTTAACTAAAGGTATGCATCAGATTGAAGGTAATGTATTAAGGGTAATTGAAACAAAATAATAAAATGAAGTTGAATTTAATTAAGTGATATTGGAAGAGATCATGATATAGATAATACAAGGTGAGATGAAAGGGAAATTGTTACCCCTGAAATGATAATTGATGTCTTATCAAATCTATCAGCACATTCATACCTTCATCTTCCTTACTATTTCTTCTAAGTCTTTTAATTACCCCTATCCCACCTAGTACCTATCCTACCATTTCCTAGGAATATTTCAATAATTTTGGAGCTAGAAATTGTTGAACCTTTGAGATTTCAGATTTTGACGGATGACAAACAAGTTCCATAATCTGGTCTGATGTACGAATGTTCTTTATGATCAGTTGTAACATTCTGGAATTTGGTTTTATGTTTAGAAGACGCGTTTGGTTCGTGATTTTTGAGGCCCAAGAAACGGAATCAATTGTCGATTTCTTTTCTTTTGTTTGGTTCAACCCCTCATAAATCCATTACAATTCTTGGTGGTAATGTTTCCCTCAATTTTTACCATTTCCTCCCCTCAAGTAACAAAATACATTATTTGGTGGTAATTATTCCATTCAATTCCATTCCATGGCTTGAACCAAACACCTAATAAAAGCCTAACTATTTTTGTTATCATTCCTCTCCTCTATTTGTTTCAATTCCCTTTCCATTTCATACCTTGAACCAAACGACCTTTTAGTGGGTAAGTATTACTATTTGACTCACCTATATATAATAGGTTTTTCTACATAATACCCCAGTGTTATTTGGTTTTCCACATTGTACCCTCACTTTTTCTGCTGTCCACACAGTGCCTCTCAACTCTTAAAACGTTCCATAAAATGCCATTAAAAGGAATTTATTTAAAAAAAAAAACAAAAAGAAACACCCCCCCATCACTCCTGATTTTCCCTCCCTTTTCATTTCATCTTCTTCCCCACTGAAAATAAAGCCCTAGAAATCAAGGGTCACTTTGTTCTTTGTGTTGGAAGTGCGAAATTCTGGAGTCTAAGCATATTCTGAAATCAAAATTCTTGGGTTTTTGATGATAGATTAAGCAAGTGTGCAACTGGGACTTGAAGATTAAGCAAGATTCGAAATTCCAAAAACTAAAAATCGGAGCTTTGAAGATTATTGAGGTAACCTTTCTACTCCATTACCATTTTTTTCTTGTTTATATGTATGTATGTTAATGGAAATGTGAAATTATGAACCCTAAAAAAATCGAAATTTGAAGAATTGAGCTTGTTAACTGAGAAATTAGTGGATTTCTCTTAATTGTTTCCAACTGCATTTGTTTTATGAGGCTTTTGTGTTAGGTTCATATTTTGGGTAATTGGATTTTAATTGCATGCATTACTGTACATTGTTTGTAGAATGCGTGAAAGAATTTTGAAGTTACATTATATGGGTAATTTTGTGGATTTAGATGTAGATGATGTTGATGACAAGTGTTTGATGATTGACTTAATTAATGATATGTACACTGAGTTTGTGTGACCATGGTTATAAGCTCCCTGAGTTTATTTTCTTGTTTTGCAATATTATGATAGGAAAATTTGTCAAAAAAACCTTTAAAAAGTTGATTTTGCGAAAAAACGCTTTAAAACATTCTTTTGCAAAAACACAAACCACAAACTTAATTTTCCTTGTAAAATGAAACCTATTCTCATTTTCGGGTGTGGTTTTTGAGATGCATAAGGGTGACCCTTCTATATTCCTTTAACCCCCTGTTTCCATTAACTACAGCACCACCCGTATGCATCTCAAAAACCACACGGAAAATGGGATTAGGTTTAAATGCTTGCGAAAAAAATTAAGTTTGTGGTTTGTTTTTGCGTTAATGCTTTTAAAAGGTTTTTTCGCAAAATCAACTTTTAAAGTTTTTTGAAAATTTTCATTATGATAATATGGTTATCCACCAGTTAGTAGATGATGGTACCAAGATGAAAATGTTTGATGTATTAAAATCTAAGGAGATTGATATATGGATTGGTGAATTAGATAAACCCAATTATATATGAAATTTGGCAAATAGGTTGAGAAATGAACAAGCTGAGAAAGCTCAGTCAAGCCAACCAAAAAAACAAGACCCACCACAAAAAACAGGACCACCATAGATACCAAATGCAATTAGTAGGCCTAAGCTTCCCATTAAGGAAAATCCGAAAGTACTTAAGCCCACTGCCGGTTTGGGTATTGCTTCCTCTGACCCCATAAGTTCCCCAGGTAGCCCACCTTTTGGAAGTTCAATTGGACATGAATTTAATTTAAGGAGAAGTCCTAGGAATTCAAAGGTATTAGTGACCCACTATGAGTTCTATTAAACAGACCAAGAACCTCACTTGTACACCACTAACCAGAACCCCCTCTCACCTCATAGAACCTGAGATTCTCTTGCACACTTCACAACCTGAACCTTTTTCAGCACCTTTTTCTGCAACTGAACCTAACACAGAACATGACTTTCCATTTGACCTCTCTCAAACTGAACGTAACACAGAATAACCTAACATAGAATAAGAGGAACATCCCTCAGAAACTCCCCATAATCCACCTAATCCTCCATTGAAAAAAGTCCCTGTGTCCTAGTAAAAAGGTCCCTAAAACCATTGCTAAAGTTAAGAGAACTTGGGTGAGGACAGAAAGAGCATCCAAAGTAGCAGTAAGTGTTCCTGAGTCTATGGTGACCAGACCAAGAAGTAGGCAACATCGAATGACACAGAGGGAGGTAAGTGGTGAGGATGAACCTGGGAGTGACAGTGAAGAGAGTGACTACGAGCCTAATGAAATGGAGAGTGAAGAGAGTGATGAAGATGAAGAAATAGGAGATATGGAGGATGATGTTCATGAACTGTTGAACATGAATTATGTTGATGGAGGTTGGGATCCATTAGGTTCAGATGACCACAATGTTGATGAAGGAGGTTATTTGAGTAGGTTGTATAAAAATGGTCATGTGTATGATGATGCTGAGTTTGGGAAGATTAGGCTAACACCATGTCAACTGTTTGTGGATAAGGAGCATTTCAAAGATGCAGTGAGAGGTTATTGTGTGCAAGAGGGTTTTGCACTTGTTGTGAACAAATCAGACAATGAGATATGCAAAGCAGAGTGTGTTGATGAGAGATGCACATGGAGAATTCATGCAAGCAAGCTAGCTGATGGATATACATGGGCAATTAGAACTCTTACACATGGACATAATTGTGACCTCAATCTTGTTGACAACCCTATGTGTAAATGCAAATGGGCAGCTAGCAAACTTTTGGATGATATTAGGGCTAGCCCTGACATTAGTGGGAAGTCAATGAACAAATTGTTATGGGATATGTATGGAGTTCAAATGAAGATGTCCTCACTGTATAAGATGAAAAACATTACAATCTCAATCATTCAAGGAGGACATGATGAGTCTTACAATAAGTACCCATTAAGGAGGGGAGATTATGAAGTGCATGATGGGAGGAGCGTCTTACCAGTTTCACTCAACATCAGAACATGCACTTGTGTGGAAAATTTTAGTGGCATACCCTGTAGGCATGATGTAATCATGTAAGGGCTATTCTAGATGCTGGGAAGGACCCACTTAATTTTGTGAATGACTAGTTCTCTGTGGCAAGGTATAAAGAGGTAGCATATAGTGGCAACATTGAAAAACTAGAGAACGAGAATTGAAGAAGAGAAGAGATTGAAGAAGAGGGTGAGGAAATAAGGGGTTTTAATAAGAAACCCTAAAATTCAGGTGGGAAAATTTCCCCTAGGTCCTAACTGCACAAAATAATGTTAATGACTAACGGATAGATAACGACATTGGCATTTTATGGAACGTTTTAAGAGTTGAGGGGCACTGTGTGGACAGCCAAAAAAGTGAGGGTACAATGTGGAAAACCAAATAACACAGGGATACTATGTAGAAAACCCATATATATATATATATATATATATATATATATATATATATATATATATATATATATATATATATATATATATATATATATATATATATATATATATATATATATAGAGGTAGGATCCGTAAAAAGCCAATGTTAAGGCGGCGAAAACTTGCTCATTTAGGTAGGATCCGCCGAAAAACCAATGTTAAGTCAAACTGCGAAAACTTGCTCATTTTACAAATTTTTTGCTCATTTTACCAATTTTTGCTCATTTTACAATTTTTTGCTCATTTACAAATTTTTTGCTCATTTTTCAAATTTTTGCTCATTTTACCAATTTTTGCTCATTTTTCAAATTTTTTGCTCATTTTACCAATTTTTGCTCATTTTACAATTTTTTGCTCATTTTACCAAATTTTGCTCATTTTTCAAATTTTTGCTCATTTTACAAATTCTTGCTTATTTTACAAAATTTTGATCATTTTATGTTTTTGTTCATTTTAAGAAATTTTTGCTCATTTTACGTACTTTTTGCTCATTTTTCAAAATTTTTGCTCATTTTATGTTTTTACTCATTTTAATAAATTTTCGCTCATTCCAATTCCCACGAGTTATCAACTCTTTTTGCAATTCTCTCTCCTAATCACAACAATTCCAATCCAAATGAAAACACTAATCTAATCCAAATAGAAGAGAGATAAAATCATAATTATACCAGAACAAATGTCGGTTGGTAGATGATCTCCAATTACTTCACATTTTGTGCTACAAAAAACCTAAATCTTTAAATTTTCGTAAAATTCTGTTTCATAGTAGTCTGCTCATGGCAAAAATCAGACGAAAATAAACCTTAGTAGATTCGAAGGATCGAATGTTGATGAAAATTTCTTCGGAGGTTGCTTCTCATGTGGTTGTGGTTGACATTCTTCATCTTCTTAATCTGAGAATATCACCATTGTTGTGATTAGGAGAGAAAAATAGCTTTTTTTGGGATCGAGGAAGGTGAAACGAGAAAGAAGAGTTGAGAGTGCGATTGACAATGGCGAAATCCCGGTTGAAGAAGAGCGAGGAGAGAGTGAGCGACGAGTGAGGAGAGAGAGTGAGAGAAACTCAGGTGTGTTTGAAAGAAGGGAAGAGAGAGAAAAGAGTGATTTTTACCCAAAAATGCAAAGATTAATCTCGTCCATTTGATCAAGAATCAACGGTTTAGATCATTGGTTTTCGGTTTTTTTAAAAGTGGTTTTCACGTGATCCTATTCCTATATATATATATATATATATATATATATATTAAAATCCTCCATAAATTTTTACCAAGTATATAGAAATGTAATTTAGTATGTATGAATTATGATGTTGTTGATTTATCGTAATGAATATTTTTAAAATATCACCTTTTATTATTACACTTCACTTTGCAATGTTTTTTTTTTTGACGGGACACTTTGCAATGTTCTAGTAATATACAAGTACTAAAATTCATCGAGGTTGAGGTGGTGGAGTAGTGGTATCACTTCCCATCTCATATCCCCTGTGGTATAGGGATTAAACCTCATGGACTAATTTGAGGCATTACCCCTTATCCCCAAATGAGTTAAATCTAACAAGATCATACATTAATATTTTTATCTATTTGAGGGAACATCCAAAATGTATATGTGCCTAATTGAAAACCTCAAGAACACCATAATCTCCTTCACGAACAACCACTAAACACGCAAATAAAATTCTTTCGGATTCTTTGAGACTTCAACTCGCCTTAATTATCAAGGTGGTTGATGTTTTGTCTATTGTATCATATATAATCCCAATAAGTGTATATATAGCAAATTACATGAAAATTGCAAGAGCGTTAGCGGGAAAATTATTAATTAGTACCTGATGGCGTCTCAGAGGCAATGGCAACCATAAACAAGGCAGCACCAAAGAAGAAAATCAAGATCGAATTTAAAGCCATTGTAACGCAGAATTTTTATATCAACCTACTTTTGTAAAACTTTTTCCACATATAATCAAATATGTGTATATGGCTATGTGCTATCCTGGTTTTCTCAACCTCTCGTAAACTCTTCGTTTCACTAGATAAAACAAATCTAGCTAAACTTGGCTAATTGACCCCCTTGAAAATCTAAAAGCCAATCACATAAACGAATAACTGATCAAGACATGCTATTTATGGGAATGATGTCACCTTCTATAAAGGATCAAAGTAGGTGTTGAGCCCGATATCCTCCACTAATTTTGTGTGTTACTCCCACCTTTTTTTTTTTTAATTTGCTACATTGTGTTATGCACAATAACCCAGTTGTTGATAGAGGCGATGCCGAGGGTTATATATATATATATATATATATATATATATATATATATATATATATATATATATATATATATATATATATATATATATATATATTGCATTACATTTTAGTTATTTAAGATGGTTAATGTCGTTTTTTTTTTTTTTTGTTATTTCGTTAAAGAATGTAGCGATTAATGAGAGTTTGTTGTTTAGGGGTGTTTATAACCGGTTACCTAGCTATTCGGGTACCAAATATACGGTACCGGAATACGTGGGTACCCCCTTTTCGGGTAGCTAGAAAAGCAGTCCATGACTCGACTCTGAATAACCGGGTTCCCGCAAAAGTGTCATAGCTTTTTTTTATGGAAAAAAAAATCATTAGAAGAACGATAGAAGAAGCTACTACTATGAGTATCAACTACCGATCCATATTGATTACAGTGTTTTGAGGTACTACCATGAGTGACAATTGTCAATTGCATGCCAACTCTAATCCTCATTCCTCAAATTGATCTACAACCAATCAACCATAACGTAAATATTCTCACTTGCAGATTGCATCACAACTAATTTTTTCATTAACATGTTGATTCATCCGATCCATTTTTTTTCATGTTGATTCATCTGATCCAACTTCTCCTGTAAAATGTTGATTCTTTTTATTATTCATATTTTCTTTCCCCTCTTAAAATCACTAGCACGACAATGTAGTATTGGGTAGCTTATAAGATAACTCAATACATTTTCACAATTATTTCTGATCTTATAAGAGGAGATTAAAGTTACTGTGAAAAAATAAAGAGAAAAAAATATAACGATGCGTTTATTCGGAATACACGTGTAACTTAAAAGCAAGCTCATTAATCGACCCGATTCTTGCATCTTTTTCCTGAGTCGGGTACCCGACCCATAAAAATGAAATTTCATATTTATACCTTTTTCAAGTGACATGTCAATATGATGGGTCAAATGTATCGGTTCTCCTGAACACCCCTACTCACAATTTGGTTCTTAAATTAGAAGTAATGTAGTTAATTGAATGTAATGTTGGGTTTCCTTAATAATTGTGGGGTATATCGTCGGATGTAAGTTACCATATCTTTAAATTAATGCTTTTCTTAGATGTATGTTATAGTTTTTTTTTCACCCCATAAAAACCAAGAAAATATTGTAGATTGGTGGTTAGTATGTTTGTATTTCAAATGAGAGGTTGCGTGTTCGAGCCTTCATACATATATTTTTGTTGATTACTTTGTGTCATTTGTTTGGGAGGGGGAGGTACATGTGGCAGCATTTATCAATGTGAATTTGAAGTCTTAAATCAAACACTTGAGAAAAGTGGAAAAAAAAAGAGTTATAGGTATTGGATTTGCTTAGGAAATTAAATGATATTCGAGTTCTTTTTAAATTTTTAACATAGTAAATTATAATATGAATTATTCATCAATATAACCTCGGTTTTAAGTAGAGTACATATATATTAATATATAATTACTTATAAAAAAATATAATACAATCTTTTTTTTAACGTAGCTTGATGTGTAAGAATACAACCGATACAATGAAATAATGTAGCAGTGTTAATTACGGAGGTTATAAAAATTTTAAGAGCTTTTTTTTATTATAAGATTACTAAAAGGGTAGGACATACTATTATTAACATTAGCTTAATGAGTATTAATATATACATTTATATTGAATTGTCTTAAAAATAGAAAATTATATTGTCTTTAAATATATTTTTTTCCCATAAAGACCAACATGAGATTGTAGAGTTGTTGGTTAGTGCACTTATATCTCAAATGAGAGGTCATGAGTTCGAGGCATATAACACACATTTTTATTGTTTAATATGTCATTTGATTGCATGGGGGAGAGAGAGTACATGTGGCAGCACGTCATGTTTTTGCTTTTAACACACATTTTTATTGTTTAATATGTCATTTGATTGCATGGGGGAGAGAGAGTACATGTGGCAGCACGTCGTGTTTTTGCTTTGGGTTTTAGATATATATATATAGATTTAGGCAATGTTACTTTCAAACTTTTTGGGGTACTTTTTGATCCATTTAATCTAAAATAATGGGAAAAAGTGAAAAAATAGTACTTCTTGGTGGAAAAAGAGGAAAAACAAATACTTCATCCGTTCTATTTTAAATGAAACGTTTGTTTTTTCACGCAACCCAACGTGCTTCTTTAATCATTAATATTTTTAGTTGTGTACACGTAAAAAATATAAAAAAGTTATAATTTGATAGTATGTATCGAGACGAATCTAACATGATTTCACTTGACTATGTTTTTCTTTATATAATGGTGATAAATTGGAGTCAAAATTGATCAATGAATAGTGTCATTTCACCTAATGTTTCATTTAAAACAGAACGGAGGAAATATAATAGTATTACTTTATGGTGGGCCAAGTACCCCAAGTAAAGAAAGTTTAAACAATGTAGCAATTATAATAAACAACCATTTAAGGAAAATGTAGCAATTAAAAAAATTGGTGGGATTACATTTATGTAGAAGACGACAAATGTCCTTATATTTCCTTTGTCATTTCTTTCAACCTCGTGGATGGTCTTTCTATTAAGGGTATGCTAATTACTTTTTCCTCCCCTGTAAAAAGATGTACTTTTATTTTATGGCGTAGAACAAAAATGGCGTGCAAACATAATAAAGTTCCTTCGGGAATAGATTCTTCCAAATGTATCGTTGTACTGGCAACATTTTAAACTACTATCGATTTTTAGCTCTTAGGGTCTATTCACCCTAATTTATTTTCAGTTCAGTTCAGTTTAGTTCAGTTCCTAAATTATTATCATTACTATTAATTAGTTATAATTCAGTTCAGTTCAGTTCAGTTGTTTTATGTCGAAGATAACATGCCCTTAACAGAATTTCCTATTAGCTAAACCAAGTTTGTTTTCCCAAACAAACAAGGTCGGCATGAAGTTCAATGTCTTATAGCGGTACATTTATAAAATAAAAAATGCCTTAACAATATCCACAATTAGGCCCAAGATATACCCGTAGGTTGATTCACATGTGTTAAATTTCAATAGTTTGAGATACATAATGTCCTTAGTTTCCAAGTAAATCTGTATAATGATTAGTATTTCTTACTTTTACCAATTTTTTACTTTTCCGACACAATTTTTTAGAATATTTATATGCAAATGAGTAATATGGGTCAAAACAATTTAGTTCCGGATAAAAAATGTCAACTTTAACCTAACCCAAATAATTAAATGGGTTAGTCATGTAAACCCATTCGATTTAGGTTCAAGTTGAGTTAACAAGTCAAATCAATCTCTCCAAGCTCAAATATGAAAGCCAATTGTTGGCCGACGAGGGATAGATTTTTGTTACTCACCCTATTTGCTGGTCATGGGATTGGAATGATGAGTTCACATACACCGTAGTCAGGGGCGATTCTTGGCCCATACAGTATAGGCGACGGAATAGGGCCCTAAAATAGAGGGGCCCCGAAATATATTTATATCAAATGTTTAAAAGAAAGACAAAAACAAAGCATTTGGATCAGTGGTAAGGGATGGGAAACAAGGTCGTGGGGTTGATTACGGGTAGGAGTAAAATTCATTTATTTTTTTGCTATTTCAACAACTTTGGGAAAGTTTCATATGACTCATCAGATTAATAACCATCTACGCATAAGTTCTTTTTGCTGCTTCATATTCCCAATTTCCCCATTAATGGCTACTCTTTTTTCCAACTCTCTCTCCTCCCAACTCTCTCTCATTAATTTCTACTCATCCTCCCATTTTTTTTTTCAATTTCCCAATAATATTTACTCTTTTTTCCAACTCTCTCTCCTCCCATATTGATGTACAATGTGTTGTTGGTGATTTTGCTTCTATATGTGAAAAAAGAGCAACACTTTTTAAGTAGATGTCTTTAGATTATTTTAATATGATGCAATTAGATATTATTTTCAATATTAAAGTAATTTTTTTTAATTGAGAATCTTATATCTTTTATGAACTATAAATGAAGGGCCCAATTTTAAAAGAGTGTATAGGGCAGTTATGTTTCTTCGTCCCTGACCGTAGTTGACTTCATGTATTGCATGAGTTTCAAAACTAGGTTTTCTTTCAATCTAAAGAAAATCTTGTTTATGATACTCGTTCCGAGATGACATAGCTTTCTATGGCTATGCACCTAGGGAAGGTCAATTGTAAGAGTACTGAAACTGTTGACAGCTTCTTCACTATGCACCTAGCGTGTTACGTGATTTGTAACAGTGTAACACTTGGTGTTTTTAGTCTCCTTAGTTATCTAGGATTCCTGAATTAATAACTCTAGTATAAATATATTTGAGGCCGTTATTGTTTCATTATGTGAAGAGAGAGAGATTATTCTTAAAATTTAGAGAGTCTAGAGAACCCTAGAGAAAGGTTAGAGAGTTTAGAGAGATTAAAGAATTCTCCTTGTATCATCATCTTATATTCAAAGTCTAGTGCATTGTTCGTGGTTTTCTCCCTATTCAAGGGCGGCACGTTAAATCTTCTTGTGTTTGTATTGGTTTAATTTCTTAATTCCTCCGTATATTATATTTCGATTGCTTGATTTGTTAGCGCTTAGTATACATATTCCTAACAATAAGCATATAGCCGTATGATACTTATGAACATACAAAACGTTTTGATCATCAAAACATTATTATTATTTGACGATCTCTTTGAATTTTGTTCATTTTATACAAATTTATGTTGTTACCCTCAGCAATTCAATGGCCAAAACATTAACTAATTTCTTCTTTCTTTGGTGTTGGAGCAAGCGAGTGGAGTGATGGTATTGGGCTGTAGGTTAATGTTGTATTTAGTAATAGTTTAATTAGTGTGTGGGTTGACTTTTGTTATGCTTATGCGTGTAATTAGAAGCCCATGTACAACTTCTTATAGGTTGTATATAAGCTTTGTTATGTTGTGAATACAAGGACTAGAGAGTTATCTTTCTCTACATGGTATCAGGTCAAGACAGCTAGGGCACCATAACTTTGCCTCTCATGACAGAAGCAGATGCGAAATCTTTGAAACTTGATCCCTCATCACCATACTATCTTGGTTCAGGGGATGGACCAGGAAACATAATCTCTACCATTGATTTTCGAGGCGATAATTACGAGGAATGGTCGAGGTCGATTCGGCTTTCTCTTATGTCTCGACGGAAATATGATTTTCTTGACGGATCACTTACAAAACCATCAGATAAAAAGGGACTTTTGGATTGGCGTTGCGTCCAAGCTATGCTTGTGCAATGGATTATGAATACCATTGATGTCTCGGTGAAGAAGACAATTCCATATTTTGAAGAGGCAAAACCCCTTTGGGATTTGTTAAAAAACCGTTTTAGCGTGGGTCATGGTCCACGTATTCAAGCTAAGAGATTAAAAATGCTCTTGCTGAATGTCGTCAAACACAAACCATGAGCGTGGTGCAGTATATGGGACAACTTGAGTCTTTGTGGGATGATCTTGCAACTTATGAACCGATTCTTGGTTGTACTTGCGGTGGATGCAAGTGTGATATTCCCAAACAATTACAACGTCGGCTAGATGAGGAACGGTTTCACGAATTTTTGTATGGGATTAATGATGAATTTTATTCTAATGTTCGTACAAATCTCTTATCCCAGAATCCTTTTCCATCTCTTGATCGTGCTTATCAGACCCTTCTTCAAGCGGAGAGGACTCGTAATTCATCTCGTGTGCAAGCGGAACGTGATGATGTGATGGCCCTTGCGGTTCGACCCTAAATACAGTCTCGTGGTATGTCTCGTAATGATTATCGTGACAAGTCAAATTCATTTTTTTCTTATTGAAAGCGAAGTGGGCATGAGGTGGACAATTGCTTCACCAAAAGTGGTGTATATCCTGATTGGTGGGGAGACAGATCTCGTGGTGGAGGCTGGGGTGCAGGCCGTGGACGCACTACCACCGTTAGCGATAGCACAACAAGTGTTGCACCATCACGGCCACTTGTTCTTGCCTCTGCGAGTCGTGGGGACGCACGGAGGTGAGACATGTTCTTGGGCGAGAGCGTGGGACAGCAGGTACCTTCTTCTAATTCAAGTGTTACACCTGATACTCCTATTCCTGGGATGACAAGTACACAATGGCAGCAACTTTTGGATATGTTGGGTAATGCTATAGATTAATTGGTGAGTCTTCTCGCACTTCTTGGATCATTGACACGGGTGCTTCCAATCATGTAACTGGTAATTTTAATTTGTTACATCTTGTGACGGATATGCCGGAATGTCCTGTTGGGCTCCCAGATGGTAAAAAGACTAGCTCTTCAAAATGTGGCCAGGTTCATTTGGCCCCTGGCTTAGTTCTTAAAAACGTGTTATATGTCCCTAAATTAAATTGCAATTTAATTTCTGTTACCCACCTTGCAGATGATATAAATTGTGTTGTACAATTCGCTAAAAATTTATGCGTTATACAGGACCGCATTACCATGACCCTGATGGGAGTGGGTGAATGACGGGATGGACTCTATTTTTTTTCGTGATATTGTCAATGTTCGTGCTTTGAGTGTTGATGGGAAGATTTCTCCAGAGTTGTGGCACCAAAGATTGGGGCATCCATCTGATAACACTACAAGAAAAACAAGCATCTACGACGAGATTTCCCGTTGTTGAAACGCCCAATCTTGTCGTAAAAGCACTTTTACGACGAGAAACACGCATAGTCGTCACTCGTCGTAAAAGGCTTCGTCGTTAAAAACTTTACAACCAGTTTTTGCTCCTCGTCGTAAATACTTAGGTACAACTAGATCAAAACCTCGTCGCTAATCTATGTTTTTTACGACCAGATCAGGGTCGTAATTATGGTTTTTGAAATATTAAAAAGTTGTAATTGCGACCATTCTTCTTGTTGTAATTGAACGAAATCTCATCGCAATATAATTAATCTCGTCGCAAATCTATACCCACATCATTATTTCTTTTGTTTATAAAAAGTAATTTTTTTATTCACCTTTAAGCAACGTGTTTCTCTATATGATCCTTATAATAATGTAATAACAACATTGAATTTGCTTTAGAGGAGAAAATGTCTAAAAAGATAAATGAAAAAACATGTATTACTTCTAATACTTCTCTTTAAAAAGAGTCAGATATACAAAAACTAAGCATTCTAAAATGTCATAAAAGTGGATCTCATTCCTAACTTTGCATCCAAAGTATTATAGATTGTCTATACAAAATATTTGCATCCAAAGTGCCCCATAGTGCTTCTAAGTAGTATATTTCAGCTTTGCATCCAAAAAATCAATGGAAGATTTACAAAAATACGATGTCCTGCATGTGAGCCTTGAACAAAAGTGGTTCTAGTGCTGATCATCAAGTACCTACAGATATTCATAGATATTAGTACACAGTATACACTACGGAATCGATCTCATTCACATAATTGTACGTTGCACACAAGTCCAACATACTTTTTTTCTAAAACAACCACTATATTGAAGAGCTACTACGACCTAAAATAATTATTTTTTTATAATTAAAATGGTCTACAAATAATTATTTCTTTTATTCGAGTTTCTCCAATATGCTTACTTTGCTTCCACCTTGCAGCATTGCATATTTTACAATACTCTAATTGTTCATCATCTTTCCAAAACAACATACAATCATTAACACATGCATTAATCTTTTCATATGAAAGACCCAAATTCTTTACGGTCTTTTTGGCATCATAATAACAATAGGGAAGGGTTGACTCTTTTGATAACAATTGAGTTTTTAAAAATTGCAGCAGCATAGTAAACGACTCATTGCTCCACCTTCCAAGAGTTTTAATATGAAACAAGTTTACAATTGCAGATAATTTTGAAGAGTTCGATCCTTCAAATAATGGCGTATGTAAATCTTCGAACAATCTATAAAATTTTTGTGCATCATCATTAGGATCTTCACATGGCTTATCATGACTCGGTGAAGCACTCTGTGTGTCATTTTCCCCAAAACCACCATGACTAAATCTCTTAGTATTGTCTGCATCTCATCTTCACTATCATATTCTAAGGACTCATCGGCTTCTTTAGAATGTAATTCAGAATTATCCTTACCTACCCTTTCCCCGTGATGATACCAAAATGTATAGCTTTGAATGATTCCATAAGCTAACAAATGATCCCCAACCATATGTGGAGATCCTAATGACGAATTTTTACATTTTACACATGGGCATTTGATCTTATGCTTTTCCCCCGTCTTCTCAAAAGCATATTTTATAAAACTTTCAACACCTATTTCATATTTAGTGTTTATACCTTTGTAGCGTGTCTCGTTGATGTTAACTTTAGAATCTCAAGTGAAATCCCTCCACAAGTAGTCCACCACCACAATGAAGATTAACCTTTAGGTTTGCTAGAACCTTAGAACAACTAATTGTTTTTGTGAATTTTTTGGATTTTCCCAAAGTTGAACAAAGTCTTCAACAATGAGATTTTCTCACGGTGATAAGTGACAGAAAAGCAATGTTAATGAAAGTCCACTGCTTCCACTTCTTATTAGCATCCAAGATATTATCGTATGGCAAGAATCAAGTCTTTCTATAAGTAATCAATCAAACTTAAGTTGATTGAGCTTATACGTGAATCAAGGGAGCAATCAACTCCTTTCCCCATTTAAATATAATCAATCAATGACTAATAAGTATCAATATTGATATCACAATTATCCCATAATTGATATCATAATTATCCCATAATTGATATAAAAATAATCACTCTCTATTTGCAAAATACTATTTCGGTATCATCACATAATATTAGTGTCAGTTACACTAATTAATCAACATTGTAGTTTAGGTGTGACCCTATGGGTCCAAATCAGTTTAGTAGTAAATATTAATCATTTATTAATATTATAAGTCAAGATTGACTTCTAGCAAAGCATCATGACTACCTAAACTATATTCGGATTATATAAATATGTATAACGTTATTATTAATTGAGTTATGCACTTGATCGTAGGACATACTCCAACACCAGATTGGCGAGACTCAATGCAAAAGGAGATACAAGCTCTAGAGAAAAATGGGACATGGAGTATGGAGATTCTTTCTCCCAGGAAGCGTGCTTTAGGTAGCAGATGGGTTTACAATGTGAAATATCACTCAGATGGGCGTATTGAGCGCCTTAAGTCACGATTGGTAGTGTCTGGTAATCATCAAGTTCCTGGTATTGATTATACTGACACTTTTGCTCCTGTGGCTAAAATAGTTCTGATTCGTGCTTTTTCGTTGTTCTTTGCGGCAAAAAAATGGGAGTTGCATCAGATGGATGTCCACAATGCCTTTTTGCATGGGGACCTCTCAGAAGAAGTTTATATGAAATTGCCTCCTGGTTTTAGTGTTGGTAAACCAAACCAAGTGTGTAGATTACGGAAATCCTTATATGGACTGAAACAGGCACCTTGATGTTGGTTGTCAAAATTGGCAACATCTTTGAAGAAATATTGTTTTTGACAGTCATACTCTGATTATTCTTTGTTTACTCTACATAAGGGTCGTAAGGTTCAGATTAATGTTCTTATTTACGTTGATGACTTGATCATTTATGGTAATGATTCTGCTGCTCTTACTGACTTTAAGAAATATTTGAGTACCTGTTTTCATATGAAAGATCTTGGTGTGTTGAAGTATTTTTTGGGTATAGAGGTGGCGCGTAATCAGGAGGGTATTTTTCTTTGCCAACAAAAATACACTCTTGATATTATTTCGGAAACTGGGTTCCTTGGAGCTAAACCAGTGCGTTTTCCGATGGAACAAAATCATCGGGTCGTTTTACAAGTCCATTGTTGGAGGATGTCGAGAAATATAGGCGTTTGGTGGGAAGACTTATTTATCTCGCCTTTACACGTCCAGATTTGGCTTTTTCTGTGCATATTTTGTCTCAATTCCTGCATGAACCTCGTCTTGATCATTGGGATGCCGCTTTGCGTGTAGTACGATATTTGAAGGGGAATCCAAGCCAAGGTATCCTTCTTCGCTCTGATCATATTTATATGGTTGGTGTGATTCAGATTGGGCAAGTTGTCCCCTTACTCGTCGCTCTGTTTCTGGTTGGTTAGTTTTTCTTGGTCGTTCCCCTGTTTCATGGAAGACTAAAAAACAAGTGATTGTTTCTCGCTCTTCGGCTGAGGCCGAATATCGTTCCATGGTTGCTGTCACTTGCGAGCTTAAGTGGCTAAAAGGTTTGTTGGTTGGTCTTGGTATAAGTCATCCCCGTGCTATGTCACTATATTGTGATAGCCAATCTACTCTTTATCTTACTTAGAATCCCGTTTTTTAACGCACAAAGCCATGAAGTTGATGTTTGTAATTTTTTACGGGATGCTATTTTGGATGGAACTATTAACCCTTCTCATGTGCCTACAAATTTGCGGTTGGCGGATATTTTTCTTAAGAGCTTTGGAAACATCAATTTGAGTTTCTCCCTAGCAAATTAGGCATTTGTAATCTACGTCTATCTCGGCTGAGGGGAGTATTGGGCTTTAGGTTAATGTTGTATTTAGTAATAGTTTAATTAGTGTGTGGGTTGACTTTTGTTATGCTTATGCGTGTAATTAGAAGCCCATGTACAGCTTCTCTTAGGTTGTATCGTTATGTTGTGAATACAAGGACTAGAGAGTTATCTTTCTCTACAAATGGTGAGGGGGGGACAACAACAGTCTTGCTCTTAGCTAATTGCCATCATACTTTTGGACCTTTCTTCCATTTAGTGGTTGTGTAGGCCTTGCATTCATTAGCCTCACAAACAGGTGCCTTTAGAGCTTCAATTTGATCCTTTGTTATCGTTTCCACCTACACACGTATAATCGACATCCACATAGAAAGAAGGTTAGCCCAAACAAATTAACATCAACATATCTCTATCTTTGTTATAAATAAAGAATTTTATATGCTTTTACACATGTCGCGTGCACATACAACTATTTTTTTTGGGGAGGAAAATGCACATAAGACTAGTTGACAATAAGGTAATTCGTAATTTAAGCAATCTTGGATTTTTTTTTTAATGAAAAAGAAGCAAGAAAAAGATGACGCTATAACTGCGAAAATCCTATTCGGGCCACTATTTTCTTTTCCCCTTTTCTCAATCCTCCTCGCCTCACAACTTCAATCTTCATATCAGACAACCACTTCCTCACTTTCGCCTCCATCCTATCGTCTTGCGTGGCTGCATTTATATGGTTGCTTGGTATCTTTAAGACTCTGCTTTGCTATGGCAAAATAATAATAACAATAAACAATTCTATAAGTAAGCAAATATATATTGTATTTTATGGGTTGCTTATCATGAAAAACAAAGCATTATCTATATGAAATCCTTTTGGTGATATTTATTTTCACAGATTAGTTGTGTATAGAATTTGAATTTGAATGCCCAGTTGGCAAGTAATTAAGACTCTACCATTAGTTCTACTGATGGGTTAGTTAATTCAATTTCTCGCATTACTCCTTCCTTTTTTATTTAATTGCTACATTGTATGTGTGAGCAATATTGACATGAGAACTTTGACACTTTTTAATGTTGATATACGTAAAAAAAACATAGTCATATATGATCTTTGTTTGATTAAATCCCAATATGTATTTTGAGAATATATAATTTTTATAATTTTTTTCTTATACATAACTCAAAATAAGGTTTGAAGGCCTAAAATCTCAAGCGTGAGAAATAGAATGTAGCAATTAATAAGAGATATAGGGAGTATTTATCAATTATTATGATTTATAAATCCGTGAATTTGATAATTTGGACAAGTGAATTCTAAATAAACATATTGTGATGTGGTGTGTGAATTTTGATTTGTGAGCGAGGACCCAGGGTCTTTATTTTTTTATTATTGTCTTGAATTATAATGGGAGTAAGAAATGACTAATTTAGTTGATTAGTGAATTCTTGTGTAATTGGTTAATTTTCATATTTTCAGAAACTTTTTGTTGGGATAAACCTATTAAAATAGCTATATTGTTGGAAAAGACCTAATACTTTTTTTTTTTGTTGAAAAAGACCTATTATAAAATTTATAATACTTTCTTCATTCTTCAAACCATCTCCAACATTTTTCGACTAAAAAAGTCGATTTTTCGACATTGACTTTTGTTCCTTCCTTTCTCATATATTGGGACCACCATATTTTGCTATTAATACACCTCAACAAAGAAAAAAAAGAAGGTAGCTTACTTTCATTAGAATCCATAACACGTTTTCTTCATTCGTCTACAGCAATAAGCTCACTGCCCAAACAAGCAAACGTAATATATCTATCGCCTTCATCATTTTTGATAATTTGAACAGGAAAGATTCCAAAAGCTTTCACAAGTTTTAATTTTTCTCAATTCCTCAATTTCTTCTCAATCTTGTCGAAGTTTTAGTATTATGAATTCATTAATGAAAATAGAGAAATCTTTTGCAAGATGACAAAGAAGAGAAAGAGAGTAGAGATGGCCACTGGTGCGGGCTAGGTGGGCTGGTCCGCGGGCCCTAGTGGGTCGGGTTGAGATTTCACGACCCAGGACCGGACCGTGAAATTCACGGTTTGGGCGGGCTGGTCCACGGGCTGAAAAATCTTGGCCCAAACCGGTCTGTTATCGGTTTTCACGGTTCGGGAAGGGGTTCTTGCGGTTCGTGGGCCTACTGGGCTGGCGGGCCAGCATGTGATTTTTTCTTTAAAATTATTTAATCATTAGAATCATTTATTATTGTTACATAAAACCTTTAAAATTAATTAAAATATATACAATTATTAATATTAATGAATAATTTCATTATTTTTGAATTTGATTGAATTATAATATATGAAATTTGATTAAAATATATACAATTTGATTAAAATATACACAATTTGGTTGAATAATTAGTTGATTTGGGCGGTTAGGTTCATGGGTCAGGATGGGCCGATTTGTTGGGTTAATTTGGTCCATTTTAGTAGCGGGCTTTCGTGGGTTGGGCTCAAAAAATATGGCCCACGACCCACCCACCAATTTCACAGTTTGAGTTGGGCTGGATCGGGCTTTTTGTGGGCTCAGCCCACACGACCCAAGAGGCGGGCTGGGCTGGATTGGCCCGCGCTGTTGGCCATCTCTAGAAGAGAAGAAGGAAGATTCCAAGTTCTTTAACTGGTAGTTGGAGAGTAATGCGCATTAAATGGGAGATAAGAAGAAAGGGTTTGATGGGGTTAAGGGATTAATGAGAAAGGGAAATAGGGTGGTCCCATTAAATGAGAAAGGGAGGAAAAAGTCAATGTCGAAAATTGACTTTTTAGCCGAAAAATGTTGGAGGTGGTATGGAGTAACAAAGGGAAATATTATAATAGGTCCTTATTGAAAAAAAAAGGTATTTTTCAACAAAAAAGTTTTAATTATGCGTTTCCCAACAAATTAGCTATTTTAATAGGTTTTTCCCAACAAAAAGCTATATTTTCAGCAAACTTGCATAACTGCACTGAAGGAATCTCTAGATGTCACCTTTAACTTTCTACTCTGACCATCTTGGGGAGCAGGGATGAGGGAGCTAGCCCAACTGTGGCGACAACGAGGTGTGGTGTATGACCAATAAAATAGTCAGGCCCGTTTTGGAGTTATCGGTGGCGCGTGGAGGAGCTACTGAAATGGGGCCCAGTTAATAATCGATTAAAAAAATCATTTTCTTGAGTATGTAATGAGTAAAAAAAATTGTTGTAAACTACACTTTTACTTACTTTAAAAGACAATCTAATAAAAAACATCAAATTTCGTACAAAATTTAATGAAATTACCTTAAGCTTCTTGTGTGATTGGTAGAATCTCCTTGAACAGTTGAGTTCTTGGAGTATCAAACCAGTGAAAAAACTACTAAGGAACCAGATTTCCAAAGTGAAGGATGAAAAAAAGTAATCGTTCATAAGACAAATCATCGTCAAATTGTTTGTAGATTTTCGCCAAAATTTTTGCAACTAGATTATAATTGGAGAATAAAATGGAACATAAGTTTTAAAATTGAATTAGAAAAGAAATGGGAGAATTGAATAAGTATGGAAACTGCCAAAACTTGGAAAAGGAGTGGATTGAAGGTGGTAGATTCAGCGCTATTCTCGACAGTCGGTAATGTGGTAGTATTTTTTTTTTTTTTTTTTTTAATAAAAACTTTTCCTTTTCTCTCTTTAGCCTTTATTAACTTGGGCTTTGTATTTTGGGTCCCTGGGCGCATGCCCCTCTCGCCCGTGCCCAAATACGGCCCTGATAAATAGTGCAGGGAGAAATAATTAAGTTGATGAACCACATTATATAAGCTAGACTTCTCGTCTTATTTCCATAATACACCACCAAATTCCATTGAAACATTTCACACAATTTAGCCTTAATCACATTAACATGGCCTCTGTTGCTCTCAAACCTGTACAAGAGTTACTGCAAGATGGGGTCGTGCCCGAAGCTTACATCTTACAATTGAAGGATGATAATCAAGATGGTGATCGTCCTGTTCCTTTGATGGACGGTCCGATCCTCGACTTCTCCCTCCTTTCATCATCGGACCCCCAAGAACTTGACAAACTTCGATCTGCTCTTTGTTCATGGGGTTTTTTCCAGGTTCGTTTAATTCCTTGTCTTTCTAAATTTTCACTTTGTTCTTATTAGGATTTTGTTAGATAATATATTTCCTCCACATATAAAAAGTTGTTATTTGCATAAAGTTTAAGATAGTTGTTGAATAATTAGTATACTTCCCCCACTCCTATTTAATTGTAACACTTTCGGTTTTGGCACTGTTTACAATCACTCGTATAACTAGCTTTTGTGTTTCATATGTATGGAAAAATATAGTCATGTGAGATATTATATTGTTGGATTTATCATAAAGTGTACATTACTAATATTTAATTTTCATAATATTTATCAAAACATAACTAAAGATATTAATAATGTAAATTGTGCATTAGTAAGCGTGAAACTGGAAGTGTTGCAATTAAGTGGGAGCGGAGGAAGTGCAATTAAACCATGCGGCTCTCCACATAATAATCAGAGACATAAAATGACTTAATTACTTTACAAATAACTATTATACATTGTGAAAACATACAAATATAGCATCCATTTAAGTTTTCAATTCTATTACAAAAACATAATATACTAGAAGTCCGCTACTAGAAAAAAGGGCAAAGATAACTGTCAAATAAGCCTTTATATAACACTTTTGAGGCGTTTTTCAAGATAGCGTAATGTAAAGTAAACATAACACCTGGTGAAAGTGTTATGTTTGAGAGAGAAACATAACAGTCATTTACTACAATCGTTATACCCACTAGCTCTGTTACCCAGACTCGGCATTTTTTTTGTCATATACACGGGTCGGTACGACACGACACCAACTCGGGTACGAAATACGAGTCGGATCCTCCAAATCGCACTCGGACACGGCAAACCTTAGAATTCGAACGTGAAGAGGAGAAGAGGAGAAGAGGAGAAGAGGGGAAGAGAAGAAGAGGAAAAGAGGGGAAGAGAAGAAGAGGAGAAAAGGAGAACTTACCTCGACCGTCAGCCGGCGCTGCGAACTCGCCGACCAGAGCTGCCATCGCCGGTCAGTTTCTTTCCTTTATTTCTTCGTTTCTTTGTCTTTCTTCGCTTCGCTGTCTTCTCGTCTTCGATTTTTCTTTTTCCATTTTATGCTTTAAGGGCCACGTGACTTTTTTTTTTCTTTTCTCTTTTGTTTTTTCTTTTTCTTTTTATTTTCCTTATCCTCTCCTTTCCTTCACTGGTTTGCTTTCTTTTCTTTTAAAACACTGCTTTTGTTTTTCTTAACCTATGACTAAGTAGTTATTCTTTCTAAACAAGTATCTTAATTTTATTGGTATATTAGAAATAGACAATCATAAAAATTAAAATAAAAATTAGTATTAAATTTTATATTATAAAATATTAATTTCGCATATCTGTACCCGTGTCCAAATCTCGGATAGAGTCCCTGTGTCCTAATTTTTTGGAAGTGTCATACCAGACACTCGGACCTGTACCCGTATCCGACATTCCTATCCGAGTCCAGGTAACATAGCCCACTAGAAAACACCTTTCACAAATAAGCGTTAAGTTTGCCATTTTTTGACTGTTTTAAAGAAGGCAAAGATAACACCTATCATAAATAACTGTTATTTATGTTAAAGAAAACAAGACCCTTCCCTAGCTACCCAACTATTATGTTCCCTTTTTTTTTTTGACATCGAGAAAATTTGCATTAATGAAAACTGAAGTACAACCTAATGGTAATACAACCAAACAGAAATAAACTAACACAAACAAGAGCTTTACTAGCTCGTACATATTTTATGGAAAATAAACTAACTATTGTGTGTCCAGTCCAAAACCAGTTTGTCTTGAGCGATGGTGGGTGAGGTTAGAGTAGATGTCTTGACGGAAAAGACCTGATATGAGAGGGAACCTGTTGAGATACGAACCCCTGCCGATCTTCATAGAGAAAGTGACGTACAACAACTAGTAGACCCCATTGTCCACTATACACTAAATCCCAAGGTCCTTGAAGGGAAACATCCTCCTGGGATTCTAACAAGTCAACTAACAATGAAGTTACGTCCTTTGGTGACTTCTGACCCTGCTGCGAGGGTATCCGGAGTTTAGTCACACTAGACTGAGACTCGAAATAAGTGGAGGTCTTCACATGCTCCAAATCAAGTTGGAGTGCCTCCCACAAGATGCGTTTTTAGGTGTGATTACATCCGAAGTCATCACGAAAAATTGGGGGCGAGATAGATTGATGAACATCGCCCCCACCGACGGATCTCGAAGATCCAACTACACAATCCCAAACCTATAAGAACGACACACAATAGATTTGAATTGAAAACCGCCTCTCAGCTGAACCAACCCGCGAATTCCTAAAGCGGCATAAACCTCATAACCAACTCCAGGAGTATTGGCTCTATTCATCAGATTTCCTAGACTTTCCTTTGTCATAGGAAACCAAGAGCCTTGCACTGCCCACCGATCACCACTAACGAACACCCAAGCACAACGAGACACAAAAAGGCAAGGGCTATTGGATCGCGGAAGAAACTAACATTAAACAAACTAAAGAAACCAAAGACTAGATTCAACATACCACAACTGAAACTAGAAATATTAAACATAACAGGGGAAGAGGGAGACACAAACTCTAAACCGGGTGGGGAAGGGGGAGACACAACCCTAAACAGGAGACTGACAGCCTCCAACACAAAGCAAGAGGAGTCGACCGAAGCAGGGGAAGGGGAAGCCCACGAACGAAACCGGTGAAGGGGAAGGGAGGCCGACGACGACGATGCAAACGGACCCAGAAACTACAACAACGAAAGGGAAAGCAGGGGACTACGACGTGAAAGGAGCAAGAAGCAGGCTCGCCGGCGACCTGCGGCCACCAGTGAGCCTGCGGTGGGGCTGTGTTTGAGGGTTTGCTTTTGGGGGGTAGAGAGAGAGAAAGCTGTAGAGCGGCTAGGGTTTTGAGTTGGTTTTGTATAGCCATTATGTTTTCGGAGAATAGGATATAACTGGTTTTGTTTACAACCGTTATCTTTGATATTTATTTATTTTAAAAAAAATTCCTCACATGCATCACACCGGTCATGACTTGCATTGCCCAAAAAAATTATATATATCACATAGGGACAAGGTTAAAAATTACATATGCATCATTCAAATTATATATGCTCAATATCAAAAGTTCCATATCAATCCTCAAAAAACAAAATCAAAACCAAAACTGAAAAAAATATATACATATATATACACATCATAACGGGACAAGGTTAAAAAAACGAGGAAGAAATTACAACTCATTCATCACCTCTTCTTGGGCATATTGATCCTCGATATATGTAAATCACAAGTCCCTCACTAGTAGAAAAATGATGATTTACGTCGATTGCTAGGCCCCTAGTTGAATCTGTTTCAAGTGCAGCGCAACAGTTTTGGACGTAAACTATGGTAAATAAACCGAAGCAGATATAAGTCCATTTTACTCATACAGTCTTTTATTTTGAACACTTAGATAGGAACAAGTGCCAACCTTAGCTTGCTGATCCTTGAGGGCAGGTGAACTTGAATACTTGATGTCTCACTTATCATGTGCTCAAGGTTTCACCATTCTTATTTAAAAGCATCCTCTCCCCCATTCTTTAGTACCACCTGCAGACAGTGGCGGACCCAGGAATTTGAATCTGGGGGTACGGACGAACAACAAACGCAGCCGGTGTGGAAAAAAGTTTACAAAAATTGTTCAACACATAAGTATAGATAACTAAAATCAAGATGATCACTTCAATTTAGAGCAAGAGTAGTTCTCGCCATAACAGATGATAGAAAAAAGTCGGAAATTCAGGTACAAGAAAGGTTACACAACAGAGATAACATAGTAATATATCCAAGATACTAGACCAGTCAAAAAAATTCCTATTATAAAGTTTAGACTTAGTCATCTAATATGCTACCTCTCGTAGGTTCGTTACTATGTTATCTATGTTTATCGTATAGAAAACGAAATTAATCAAAAACAAACAACTTCAATATATTCTAATAATTAGATCTAACAATATAGAACACTATACATTATCACAACCATGAACACAACAAATAACTAGCAATTTTAGCGATAAAATACAGCAAAATCTTAGAAAAAACATAACAATTACATAATCGAACTAAGCGGAAAACCTCTAAAATTCATGAAAGAACAAAACTTTAACATAAAACCAATCAAATAAAAAAAATAAACTAAAATCAGATCTAATTGAAGAGCAAAAAAAAAGCAGCAAAAACGATGCAATAAGCAAACCCTAACTAATTAATCAACAATGTCCAAATTCAACAATTTACATCTAAATATTCAATTAATCAAAGAATCTAACATATATAAACTTATAAAAGTTGGAAAATACGAAATTAAAACACAAAAGTTCGAATCTAAGACTTACTGTAATACCGTTACTGGTTCGGTGGTTCCGCCGCGAAGCGCGAAGTCTGCCAGTCTGGGCGTCCGTGTCTGGGTCGCGAAGTCGAGCTGTGGTCGGCGGTCGGCGCTCCTCACTGGTTTGAGTAGTTCAGTGCGTTGGCGTTCAGTTGAGTGAGAGAGAGAGAGGAGAGAGGAGAGAGGAGAGAGAGAAGCGTGAAATCCTGAGAGGGAGAGAATGAATCGCGTGCGTGATTCCAGCGTGCGTGAATTGTGATTCCAGCCAAATTTTTTTTTTTTTTTAAGCTGATTTTTTTTTTTTTTGAATTTGCATCTCTACGTGTTCTCTAGGTCCGCCACTGCCTGCAGAGCAGCATAACAGTAGAAAGGCAAACGTCATGCGTGCTTAAGCTTGAAGTGAGTTTAATCACAGTAATTATCTCTATAACTACTCAAAAAGAAATACTGCAAAAATATAAATACAAAATGTGTCAAGTATATTTGGCTGTCCAAGAAGACTATCGCTGCCATAATCAAGAGAGAGAGAGAGCACAAGAGTTCATGGGGAAAGATGATGAGTGTATGAAAATGAAAGATATAGTACTGAGTTCTAAACCAATTTATAAGCATAAAAATAATTGAAATAAACACACACACACACACACATATATATATATATATATATATATATATATATATATATATATATATATATATATATATATATACCAGATCATGACCAGGGAAATGAGAAGATTGCAAAAAATATAAATACCTAACTCTAAAACAATGAAGTAGCCAAGTAGGAATAGTCTTGAAGAGGAATAATACGAAGAAAGAAAACATAAAATGAACATGGTAAGTGACAAATGGTGGAGTGTAAAAGCGTAGATATTCACATAAATTTGAGAAGGCCAAACCCCTTTACAGCCAGTCAGCCACTAACCAATAGCCTATGAACAAACAACGATCCACCTCCCGAGCACCCCTTTGATACAACTAATAACAACACTCTGTTCAGTCTTTGCAAGAACTTTTTTTCGTAAATAAGGTTATGTTCAGTTCACCTTATTTTTACTTATTTCAGATCGATCGATCGTACTGCATCGATCGATCAATTCGCATCGATCGCCCGAATCGATCAATCTGAATCGATCGTTCGAATCGATCGATCGAGGCCGATTCGGTTCATTACGCTTATATTTAAAAACTTATTATTATTGTTATTATCATGATTATAATGATTATTAGTATTACTAATACTATTATTGTTATTGTAATAATAATAATTATAAAAAATAATAATAATAATAATAATAATAATAATAATAATAATAATAATAATTATTATTATTATTATTATTATTATTATTATTATTATTATTATTGTTATTATTATTATTATTATTATTATTATTATTATTATTATTATTATTATTACTTTATACGATTACTATTACTATTTACTAGTACATTTGTTCAAAAAAGATTATTATTATTGTCGTTGTTGTACTTATTAATTATTAATATTGGTAATTATTATTAATGTTGTTATTATTATTATAAATGTCATTGATATCACTATTTGAATCTATTTATGTTGAAGAAGAATGTTCTTTTTGGCGTTTCGTACGTGTTCTTTTTATATTTGTTCTAATTAATAATTTTGATATGTGATGCTTTTTTTGATGTTGCATACGTAACGAACATGACAATAAGATCTCTCCGTTTTCTTTTGTTGTTCGTATTCCCCATTGGGAAATTTCAATATGTTCTTCCTATTTTGAATCTTTCCATAAATAATATAATTTATGAATTAAATTTCTCATTAGTTTTAAGATGTAATAAATGTGTTCACACTATTGAAGTAGTCATTTTTTACCTTTTTACCCTCAAACTTTGTCTAATTTGGTTGCCTAACATAGAAGTAACTCAAAGAAAGAATAAATGTGTTCACACTAGTTTGTAGTACTTTACTCTTTTACCCCTCAAACTTTTTGTATAATTGGTTGCTTAACACAGAATAACTCAAAAGGGCTAGAATCTTTATTTTTAGTTAATTTTACTTTATTTAAAATAGTGGAATCTTGTACATATTTGGAGTTGCATTGGTTTCTTCCCCGATTCCAAATAGGAACAACAAAAGAGAACGGAGGGAGTATATGATACTTATTTTTTTAAACAATTTTGGTAGAATGATATACTCCTCCCAGCCTTTTATTAGTTACTCCGTATTCCTTTTTGGGATGTCCCTTATTAGTTTACCCATTTCTTTTGTTTCTATTTTTGGAATGAGACCACTAACTTTCCATCACACATACAATCAACTTTAATATAAAATAATAGTTTCTCTTTCTTTCTATGTCCCACAACATTGTTTCTCCTAAAACTCTGTGCAAAAGAAAGGGGTAAACTAATAAAGACCGGAGGGAGTAAATTATATGTTACTAGTTTATATAAAGCATGAGTAGCATGGGATAACCTAATGGTGTTGGCATCACGTTCAAAATTTTCCCTACAAAGGATTTCAACTTATTTTTAAAAACAAAGTTTATATAAAACAAAACAACGATATAAGAAGAATATTTAACCGTTTTGTTCAAGATCATATTATTATATATATTTATAGGTTTATTTATAATAATAATAAAATGTATTGATATAACAAAGAACATGTTGTTAGTTAAATCCAAACATGTCATCAATATAAAAATAACATTTATCTTTTATTTTTAGAATGTGTTCTTTAAATAGATTTTGTATGCTTCTTTCAAGTATATGTTCTTTTCAAGATCTACCTAAATTCTTGTTATTAATCTGACCTTGAACATGAACAATATGTTCTCTTTACCATGAACAATATGTTTTTTTTATCTAAACTGTGTGTTCTTTTATTTATAAATTTTTTGTTGGACCCCTTTCGGGAACCCTGTGGTAATATGAATTTCCTCTGGACTGCCCTCGCACAGGATCACTCACCCAGAGACCCAATTAGCCCCAACCCCCTCCCCCCACCCACAACAATATTGAAATTTATGCTTCCACCAAGATTTGAACCTTGGTCTCCCATGTTGGAGATAGGAAGCCATACCATTGGACCCAAGAGTCCTTGGTCTTTTATTTTTAATTGTATGTTCATATACTAATGTGTTCTCTTAAAAAAATAAATTATGCTATTATTATTATTATTATTATTATTATTATTTTTATTATTGTTATTATTATTATTATAATGTTATTTATATTATTATTATTATATTATATTATATTATATTATATTATTATTATCATTATTTATTATTATTATTACTATTATTATTATTATTATTATTATTGAAAGTTGTGCATAGTAATAAAATGATAGTAATAGTATTACTAGTAATGAAATACAAAGTAATAATAATATTAGTAATAATATGTTTTATAAAATATAAGTTCAGATCAAATGAGATCAGATGAGATCAGATCAGATCAGTTCAGATCAGATCAGAAAAAATAAGTTCATAACAGATCAGATCAGATAAGTTCAGATCAGTAAATTTAAGGTGAACTAAACATAGCCTATGTAAACCCAAAATTCAATAGAAGTATAGAACTATTCAACTATATATAGGACTAATATATACAATAGAAATCTAGTAGCACAATACACTGGCCCTGTTTGGCAATGAGCTTTTTCATCAGCTTTTAGAGGTTTTGAACCCATTTTAGAGTTTTGACCAGTCAAAACTCTAATATGGGTGTTTGGTGAGGAGAGGTTTGCAAAGGAGTTTTGGGGTCAAAACTCTCAAAACAAAAACGCTGCAAAATGCAACGTTTTGTTCAGAGTTTTACAAAACAAAAATTTTGAAGACAATTTTACCCAAAATTAATTATCATTATTAACCCAATGCAAAACCACCATGACTTCCACCACCAACGTACACTTCCACCACCAACAATTCCACCGAAATCCACCACCGTAAACACCACCACCGACATCTACCAAAAAAATCACCACCACCAACCACCACCATTGATAGAGAATCGCTGATGGAGATGCTGCCTGGTGGTGATGATGAACAGTGA
Source organism: Beta corolliflora (assembly GCA_947648045.1). Taxonomy (NCBI): domain Eukaryota; kingdom Viridiplantae; phylum Streptophyta; class Magnoliopsida; order Caryophyllales; family Amaranthaceae; genus Beta; species Beta corolliflora. The sequence continues at coordinate 123,285 of CANSZD010003583.1, forward strand.
TGATTTAGATGATGTTGACATATGTTGATGATGAACGATTGTGATTGATGATGATGATTCTTGATGATACTTGAGGATGATGATGATACTTGATGATGGTGATGATGATTCTTGATGAAGGATTGATGATGATGATGAGATGGTGTTTGCACAGAGTTGTTTTAGAATATTTTTTTAAAAAATGAAATCAGTGGGGATACTGGGTTGGAAGTGAAAGAGAAAGAGGAGAGAGAAGGAGGAGAGAGAATGGGGTTGTGGAATTTGGGGTGCGTTCTCTTCACCTTAATAAATTAAGTTTTAGATCCAATAAGTTCAGTTCAGTTCAGTTCAGTTCAGATAAGTTTCAATCAGGTCCAATCAGGGCAATAAGTTCCAATCAGGTCCAATAAGTTCCAATCAGGTGCAATAAGTTCCAATCAGGTCCAATCAGGTCTAATCAGGTCCAATAAGTTCCAATAATGTCCATATAGTCAATGATCAATAAATTTGAATTAGAATATTAATTAAAGTACCATTATGATTATTATATAGTATTATATTTGTAATGTCTATTATTTTATTATTCATATTACGATTAACTGATATGTTATTATTAAAAAATTTAATAAAAGTACCGCTATGATTATATAGTATTATATTTGCATTATTATCTATTATTTTATTACTCATATTACTATTGGCTGATTATGTTATTATTTAAAGATATTATAATCATGGTCAAATAAGGTTAACAATAATAATTTTCATAATTATAATATTTTGCAATTCGTCTTTAAATAACTAGATATAACATGTTTTCGTTACTAATAACAATGAAAGATATAAATGTTATTAATTGATTTCCTACTAGTGCTTTATGAAATCAAAGCAACACTATTAGATATATTAGTGGTGAAAGTTGTGTATAAGCAAGCATATAAATAGTATTTTTTTTGTTAAAATGTTAATCATAAGAGATAACTAATAATTACTATTTTTTGAAGGATAAATTTTAATGATTATTATGTTATAATAAATTTTGAAAGATAGTATTTATGTTAGGGGTAATATTTATGTTATTACTCATCAAATATTTTGTTAAATATGGTCAAATAAGTTTCAATCAGATTCAATAAGGTCTAATAAGTTCCAATCAGGTTCAATCAGGTCCAATAAGTTGAATCAGGTCCAATCAGGTCCAATAAGTTCAGTTCAGTTCAGGTCCAATAAGTTCAGTTCAGATAAGTTCAGTTCAGTTCAAGGATATTCAGGTGAAGAGAACGCACCCTTGGTGGGTAGTGGCTTGTGGAACAATAACAATAACAACAACAATAACAATAACAACAAGAACAACAACAATAACAACAAGAACAACAACAATAACAACAAGAACAACAAGAATAACAACAAGAACAACAAGAACAACAACAATAACAACAAGAACAACAATAACAACAATAACAACAACAACAATAATAATAACAATAATAATAATAATAATAATAATAACAATAACAACAACAATAACAACAACAACAATAACAACAACAACAACAACAACAATAACAACAACAACAACAACAACAACAATAATAATAATAATAATAATAATAATAATAATAATAATAATAATAATAATAATAATAATAATAATAACAATAATAATAATAATAATAATAATAACAATAATAAAAATAATAATAATAACAATAAATAATAATAATAATAACAATAAATAATAATAATAATAATAATAATAATAATAATAATAATAATAATAATAATAATAATAATAATAATAATAACAATAATAACAACAATAACAACAACAATAACAACAACAATAACAACAATAAGAACAATAACAATAATAACAATAACAACAACAATAACAATAACAACAACAATAACAACAACAATAACAACAACAACAACAATAACAACAATAATAAGAATAACAACAATAATAATAATAATAAGAATAATAATAATAATAATAATAACAATAATAACAATAATAACAATTGTTGTGGTCTAATATCTACGGTTCTCTTGAAGGCACTTGGGCTCATCAGAGCCGTATACGTGTCACCTTAGTAAAAGAAGGGAAAAGCCTTCAATCTCTGGGCTGCACTCAGCTGAGTTAAAAGGTTCAAGATTCTGGCCCAACAGTCAGAGCCCAACAGTGCCAAATGGCTGAAGGAGAGTGGTTAATAGACCTCCCCAAGTCATGGTCTGCCACGTGTCATGATCTGATTCCTCAGCCAATCAGAAGCCACTATTCTAGGTCTTGCTATCACTATAAATACTCCAGAAATCAGGAGTAAAATTATTCAATGCAAACAGTGCAAAGTTACTCTGTAAAACTACTCTCTCACTTTCTCTCTCTATCTCTACTTTTCTCTTACAACTCCTGATACCGACTTAAGCTTCGGAGGGGGAACCACCACCCCAAACCTCCGGGGTGGGTCCCTTTGCGGGTTCGGGAACGAAGCTCGAGCTTGGACTAAGTTGATTCAGACATCTGTTGCACAAGTCTCCAAAGAAGAACATCTAAGGGATACTAGTTACTTGCTGCACAAGCAAGCTCGACTTATAGCTTACTTGTCGGACAAGTAGACGAAACATTTGGCGCCGTCTGTGGGGAGACGCAACGATGAACTGATTGTCAATCATCCAACCTTGCTAAACCGGAGAGTCTTCGAGGTTAATGTCGAAGACACAAGTAGAACACGAGAGACCGCCTCGAGGAAGGGATAGACCCGTCCATTGTCCAAGTTCTTGGACGAAGCCAAAGAACAGGTCATTCAAGAGAATTTTGAACGTCCGAGTGGCTGCCGCCCATCCTAGAGAACGCCTTGAATGATTTCCAGGGCAAAGATGGGCTTGTCGTTCGAGAACTGATCAAGAGTAATATCTTTTTTTCCGGCTTAACAATGAGCCGCCGCCAACAATCCACCTCCCCTTAGGGGACGTTCCCAAGAAGATCGTCCGGGCCCCTAGTCGGCATGTTCGTCGGGAACCCTCTAGAAGGACGGCAAGAGGAAAGCGACCGGAAAATGCGATCGGAGAAGAAAGATGGACTGGAACCCGGTGGTGAGGACCCGGGACCATGTCCATCCTAGTGGGCACTTAGAATGGAAACCGACGCCGGGATTACTTAGAGGCAAAGAGGGCGGCGGCTTTGCAACGTTCGGCTACGGGATCTACCCCATACCCGAGAGATCCTCCTTTGAGGTTGTCGTCCGGGAGGAGGGCCGAAGTTTAAGTCACTCCCTTGTTCATCCACGACAGGGGAAGACCGTGGCCCGGCCCATGGTCCATAGGCGTCCAAAACCGACCAAGCACTTCATCCAATCCAAGTAATGAAAGAATGTCGCAAGGAGTTCATACCCATTGAGGGGCAGTGGGAGCTCTCCAAATCACCCGGCCTACTCCGTTCTCGGCCGAATTATGGAGATGCCCCCTTCCCAAAGGTTAAACTCCCAACCATTGAGCCTTTCGATGGAACTACGATCCCGACGATCACCTGTCCGCTACAAGCATCGAGATGTACGTCCAAGGAGTGGACGACGCTACTTGGTGTAAGAATTTTCCAGCTACTTTGAAAGGAGTAGCGCGGAAATGGTTTAACAATCTCCCCCTAATTCGAGTCAACAACTTTACTGAACTCGGTTTCTTATTCACTAGTCATTTCGTTGCCCGAACAAGCAAGAGCAAAAAACCAGCATGCACCTAGGCAAGGTCGTCCAGGGTCCTAAGGAGGCTCTTAGAAGTTTCGTTAAGAGATTCAATCTGGAAGCTCTTCAGATTCAAGATCTTAATGCGGGAGTGGCCTTCGACGCCTTCATCAGGGGACTAAGGCCAGGAAGCTTTAAGTTTGATCTTGTTAAAAAGAAAATCTCCACTCTCGCCGAAGCTTTAAGGGAAGCGAAGCGTTTATTCACGCTACCGAAGTGTGTGCTGAGGCAAAGCATCCCGAGTCAAAGAAGCTGAAGAGGTTGCTCGACCAAAAAGAACAACCCTAAGAAGGCCGAGACTTGGGCGGTAACCTCCAACACCACGTCGTCTAGAAAGAGCAAGAGAAAGGAGGCCGAGCCATCCTCATCCAATCCTGTTGAGTTTAACAAAGACCAATACTCCATCCTCATGGAGATTAAGGATCGATATGAGTTGAAGGCCCCAAATTGAAATAAAAACTCCTTATAGAAATAGGGATAAGAGCAAGTATTGCCACTTCCACAAAGATTGTGGTCACGAGACCAATGAATGTAAGCACCTCAAGAGAGCTTTGGAGGAATTAGCCCGAAAGGGAAAGATGAACTCCTACATGCCCCAAGGGGGAAGGAAGTTTCGGAGGAAGGGCGGCGGCATGCTAAGAAGAAAGAGAGTGCCGGCACGAGACGAAGACGTTGTTTTAGTAATCTCGGGAGGGTTTCTTCTTGGGGGACCAACAAATAGAGGGCACAAAAACTACCTTAGGGAGCTCGGCCAAGTTTTGTTAGGCGATCGGACAAAGGGCGAGCCCTTCCCAAGGGTGGTAGTTAGTGAGCAAGATCGGGCGGATTGAGGACTCCCATGATGATCCTTTGGTTGTAGAAATGAAAATAGCAAACTTGAAAGTGAGAAGAATTCTTATCGATCCGGAAGCTCGACGGATATCATTAGTGCTTCGCTTGTCCGGACTAAAGTTTGATGAGAAGAACTTAGTTCCCGTTCACCATCCCATCATAGGGTTTGGGGGAGGAGTCATCCATCCAATGGGAACTGTTACTTTACCCGTTCGAGTGGGAGAGAAGGATGCGGCTAAAACCTTGTTTATCGAGTTCTTGGTGGTCCGAGACTTGACGACCTACAATGTCATTCTTGGACGACCAACTCGAATCATGTAAAAGCAATCATAGTAACTCACCCGATGTTGATGAAGTATGAGTGCGATGATGGCGGATTGGCTCATTATATGGAGACCCAGGGTGGCTAGGGAATGTTATTTGACTACCCTCAAGCCGTCATCATGGAAAATAGGCGGCGAAGATCGAGACGAAGGTTGTCGGCGAAAGGAAAACGTCTCGGAATAGAGAAAGATCGGACGAAGATGGCTAGCGAGAGGAAAACGTCCGGATCAAAGCCGATCATTGAGAGCCCTCGGACGCCTCTTGCTCTCTCAAGGAAAGCGTCGAGCACCTTCCTAGCAAGAAGAGGAAATATGAGATCATCAAAGAAGAACCCTCCTCGCCTTGAAGAGGTCGCTGGCCATCATGGGACTAGCAGTAGAACGTCCCGAGCCGGTAGAAGCGCTGAAGAGGTACGTCCGGATGAAGCTCGTCCGAAAGGACCCTCAAAATTGGGTCTTCGCTCGGTCCTAGTTTGAAGGGTCACCTAGTCCACTTCTTGAAAGAGTTTCAAGATGTGTTCGCTTTATTGCGTTGAGGAAATGCGGGAATTGATCCGGAAGTCGCCGTCCATCGGTTGAATGTTGATCCAAATTTGAAACCCGTTCGTCGAAGAAGAGGCATTTGGGACCTGCTAGAAACCGGGCGATCGACCAAGAAGTTCGAAGTTCTTTGGAGTCCAAGTTTATCAAAGAAACCTATTATCCCGATTGGACAACAAATGTGGTGATGGTGCCAAAGCCCAATGGCCTTGGAGAATGTGTGTGGACTACACTGATCTCAACAAGGCTTGTCCCTAAGGGCAGTTTCCCCTTGCCTAAGTTGGATCGCCTGGTAGACTCCACAGTGGCCACGCATTGCTGAGCTTCATGGACGCTTATTCAGGCTTTCATCAAATCCCAATGTGGCCAGAGGATCAAGACAAAACGTCCTTCATTACTGAAAAAGGGCTGTATGGCTGGCTAAGGATGCCATTCGGCCTGCGCAATGCCCCAGCCACTTTTCAAAGATTGATCAATAATGTTTTTCGGCCGCAGTTGGGACGAAATATGGAGGCATATATTGACGATATGATAGTCAAGAGCCGTCAAGAAGAAAGTCATGTTGGTGATTTGAGAGAAACTTTTGAAACTCTCGGGAAATACAAGTTAAAGTTGAACCCAAAGAAATGTGTCTTTGGGGTTTTGTCGGGGAAGTTTTTAGGATTCTTGGTGGATCGGAGGGGAATAGAAGCTAACCACGAAAAGGTTCAAGTCGTTCTAGACATGAAGTCTCCTTCGAAGGTAAAAGAGGTACGCGGGTGACGGGTTGCTTGGCTGCCCTTGGACGATTTTTGTCTAAGTCAGGCGACAAGTGCCATCACTTCTTTGCCACGATCAAGAAAAAAGCCAAGTTTGAGTGGACAGCAGAGGCGGAGGAAGCCCTTCAGCATGTCAAAGATCATCTTGGCCATTTGCCTAGGCTGAGTCGATCCCGAGGGGGAAAAGTTGTTTGTATACTTGGCCGTATCCACTCAAGTTGTGAGTGCCGTCCTGTTGGTGAAAGAGAATCGGTCCAGGGTTCCAATTTACTTCGTCGATCATGTGCTCAAGGACGCGGAAAATCGGTATACTCCTGTTGAGAAATTTGGATTGGCCCTCGTCATGGCCAGCCGAAAGTTAAGACCCTATTTCTTGGCACACAGTATACTCGTCTATACTGATCAACCTTTGAAGCAAGTTCTGCAGAAGATGGAAGCCGGCGGGCGAATGTTAAAATGGGCGGTTGAGCTTAACATGTTTGATATATCATTTGAACCGAGGAAGGCCATTAAGGGGGCAAGCCTTGGGCGATTTTATAGTTGAGCTTACTCGGCCGGTCATAGAGCCAATATCTGATCCAGCTGAAGGAAGGAAGCATTGGAAGCTCATGGTTGATGGATCGTCCACAGTCAATGGATGTGGGGCAGGAATCATTTGTCAATCTCCCGAAGGGACAAGTTTGAATATGCATTAAGATTCCAATTCAAAGCGTCCAATAACGAAGTTGAATATGAAGCACTCTTGGTGGAATCAAAATGTGCAAGGCAGTGGAGCAATAGAGATTGAGGCCAAATCGGACTCTCTCTTAGTTGTCGGCCAGTCAACGGAGATTTTGAATGCAAAGAAGCATCAATGAGCAAATATATGCGGCCCGATCGAGGATGAGATTGAGCCATTAAAACGATTTGTCCTCGACCAAGTACCAAGGTCGGAAAATCATCAGCGAGATGCTCTCTCGAAATTGGCCGGCTCGGTGAAGGTGATGTGCCAAGAACGGTTTTTGGGAAGTCAAACCCAAAAAGAGCATCGACCAGAGAGGAGATTATGTTTCTCGGCCGAGGGGCTGTCCGGATGGCGCCCAATCATAGAATACAAGAAGACGGGACGATGCCTTCGGATCCTGTAGAGGCCAAGTATGTGAAGGCCGAGACAAGTGGTTTGAGCTATGGGACGAGACACTTTATAAGAAGTCGTTTAGGCCCCCCTTTGCTCAAGTGCGTCACCGAAGAAGATGGTCGGAAATTACGAAAGAACTCCATGAAGGAGCTTGTGCTTCTCACATTGGGGGAAGAAGCGTTAGGCGAGAAGGCTTTAAGGACGGGGTATTGCGGCCTACCTTAAAGGAGGATGCTATAGTCTACGCAAAGAAGTGTGACGGTTGTCGAAGCATGGAAATGTGCATCGAAGCCGTCCAATTATCGACCCCCATCTTGTTCCCTACGCCTTTTGCCAAATGGGGCATGGATATCCTAGGTCCGTTCCCTGTGGCCTTGGGCAAAAAGAAGTTTGTGTTAGTAGCAGTGGACTATTTCACTAAATGGATAGAAGGTGAAGCCATGCGAGGAATAACAACAAACGACGTCAAGGGCTTCATCGGAAAAACATTATAACTCGATTTGGCATGCCTCGGTCAATCGTCTTTGATAATGGTCCACGGTTGAAACGCCTAAGTTGAAAGAATGGGCGTCGAGAAAGAGAAATCAAAGCTCACTTTGCGGCGGTCGCCCACCCACAAGCTCAATGGGCAAGTCGAGTCCTTCAACAAGATTCTATCAAATGGAATCAAGAAGAAACTAGATAACGCCAAAGGGCGATGGGTTGAAGAATTGCAATTGGTATTATGGTCCATTAGAACATTGCTAAGAATTCTACGGGCGAGACGCCCCTTCATGTTAGTTTATGGGCCGAAGCCGTCTTGCCCATTGAGGTTGAGGAGCCCACCCTGCGAGTCATGTTATACACGGAGGATGCCAACCGGGCCGCATTGCGTACGGCTTTGGACCAAGTCCCGAAGTCGGGGGCAATGCCTTGCTAAGAATGCAATTATACAAGCTGCGTATGGCTCGAGAGTTTAACAAAAGAGTTGTTAGACGACCGCTAAAGGTGGGGGATCTTGTTCTAAGAAAGATGGAGGCGGTTGGACGAGCTAAAGAGTTGGGAAAGCTAACGCCAAATTGGGAAGGACCTTATCGATTGTCCGGGAGATACGCGGTGGGACTTTTCGTTTACAAGATCTAAATGGACGACCTATTCGGCGTACACTGGAATTCGGACAACTTAAAAGAAGTACCACGTCTAGCTCGGGTCTTCGTCGGATATATGTATGGTAATTTGTAGTCACTTCCAAAGTGCCACGGCACATGTTAGTAAGAAAAGAATTGTATACATGCATCTTGGCTTTCGGCGAAGCAAAATCCATATAATACAATTCCTACTTTCTTATCTCTTTGTTTATTTTCACCAAGTTACTTCACTTTGGGGCATTAAATCGGTTGCTCGTCTAAAAGTGACAATAACTTGGATGCCGAACTAAAAATACAAACAATAGCGGAACGTCAAAATGGCTCACATTTACGCCGAACATCACTCCCTCGAAAGAGACCAGGCCAAAAATACAATGCATATATGGCGCGTCAAATTGACTTGTGCTCTAGTAAGAGTAACGTCAAAGTCTACGAGAGAAAGGCGGCTGAAATAAGACCTTAGTAAAGGATGCTTACTTTCAAAAGCACGGGCAGCTAAGTAGTCCAGACCCTAGTAAGGGATCGCTACTTAATGACGAGTGTGGCTCCCTCAAGGAAGCCGGCTAAAGCATACTGAACATGCATCTCAAGCTCGTCCATCAACTTCGGCGGGATCGGCTAGTACGGCCTCTCTCCTTCTGGACTTCGGCTCCCCTTCGATATACGATGGAGCTAAGCCCAAGAACGGGGGGATAATAGAAGCCAATAGGACGAGCTAAAGAGAGCAGGTCGTCCAAATACCAGGACCTCGGCAATAAATGCCCTTGTGATGGATTGATTGTACAGGACGATCGATAGTAGCTCGAGTAAAACGGCTAGAACGTGGCTCGTCCATAAAGCAAAAATTCAGGACGAATCACATAAAATACTTGGGATGGCAATCCTCTCGTTTTGCGTTTGGCAAACCGACCCAGACGAGTCTCTTTTGGGATGCATATGCATTTATCAAATGCTTGTGGACCGTCCAATAATATCAGGACGAGCCGTATTTTTACTTGAGCATTTTGGACAGATTATCGGAATCTTCAGAAAAAGCAGATCGTCCGATAGTTCAGGACGAGTTACGATTGTCAAAAGCCAAGCGCGCAGAGCATCAGGGCTAGACGTCCAACGAGCATGACGAAGTTAATATTATACAGTCAAATTGGAATTCAGAAAGAAAATAGACAGGCAATTGGCAAAAATTCTCCTTCATATATGATTGATCAAGAATTACAACCTAAGAGCTGAAGAGTTCAAAATACAGCGGCAAACAAGCCAAGAAACTTGAAAATAAACCTAAACCTAGGCCTCGTCTTCAGAGCGAGTTTCGTGGTCGCCTTCTGGGGTCTCCACCTCAGCAGCAGCCTCGTCGTCTGACTCCTCAAACTCTGGAGGGTCCTCGGCGCATACCATAGCCCGATGGACGCTCTCTTGATACTCCAGACGACGAACGAAGCTGGGGACCTCAGCTTCCTCAGCTAGCATCCCAAAGGCTTTGACGGCCCAGTCCTTGGCCGTTTCGACGACTTGCTTCAAGCCTTCCTTAGCATCGTCGAAGGCCGTGGCCGCCTCCCTTTCCCGGACGGGCGCGTCTTGGCCCTTAGGAGAATGTTCTCTCTTCTCGGCTCGGCGCGGCAATAAGAGCCACATCCTCTCACCTTTTAGATCGGTAGAGAGAGTATCTATGATCATTTTCAGACGATCCTGCTCCTTGATCTGATTGTTGATAGTAACAAGATACTTCTTGTTCTTAGATTCCAGGTCTGCAGATCTCTTCTCCAAGGCGTCCAGTGACTGACGATGGAGGGTATTAGCCATCTCAATGTCATGGATGGCCTTGTCGCTACCCGTTGTAGCAAGATGGACGAGGTGTTTATTCTCTTTTCTCGGGTCCCTCGCCCATTCTTCGGTTAGCATCTTTGCGAGCCGGAAAGGCTTGGAACAATGAAAACAAATCAAATTATTAGACGGGTTAAAAAGTCAAATGTATAAAACAAAGCCGGCATAAAATAATACCTCGGCGGCAAGGCGAGACATGTAGCCCACATGCCGGCGGACGCCCCCTTAATCCCTTAATGTAGGATTCGGGGAAGCATTTGAAGAGCTCTGCTTCGGTAGCTCTTTCTCCGGCCTTGACATTTTGGCGAAGGCGGGAGAAGACTCCTCGTCCGAATCAACGGTGGGAGGAGTTGGGGGTATAGCGGGGCCTTTGCCCTTATCGAAAGAGGGGGAGAGTCGGTCATTTTGATAGGAAAGACTATAGCTTGCCTATCGGACGGACTCATGGACCGGTCCACCGACCCGCAGATCCCTAACTATATTGGGGTAATACGACTCACTTCGGACGAAATAGATGCCGGTCCTAACAGCTAAGGGCATCGTGGCACCCGGCTTAGCCACCGAGCCGGCGAACCCTGGATAGTTCTCGGCGGCGGCATCGGATCCGGTCGGCAACCAAAGCCAAGGCGGACTGCAGGTTGACCTCGGCGAGTCGGCGGCAAAAAGCGGAGGGCACCGCATGTGCATCTTTTCCCTCCTCGGCCGTGCTGCGAGTCGAAGGCCCCCTTTTAAGAGCCTTGGCTTGTGGGGGAGGCATGCTTTTCTCCACGCTCTCGGCAGCGGGAGCCGCCTTATCCGCCTTCTTCCTTGTAAAGCCCTTAGGCTTCTTCGCCGAAAGGCCGGTCGGCGATTGTAGTTGGCCTCTTTTTGGATGAGGACGACTTCCCGGGGAGGAAGCTTGTTTGTAGGAGCATTTTTCGCAAAAAGTAAAGGCATCGAGTGATCGTCCAAAAACCTATTGTAAGAATTCGGACGATTATGGTCCCACGAAGGTGACCGTCCAAGCCGGGACGTTCCCTTTAGTTGAGTAATGGGCGTCCAAAAATTGGAGGCCAATTCGCAGGCGAAGATGGCCCCAAGAAGGTGACCGTCCAAGTTTGGACGTTCTCCTTCATTGGGTGGCCCTCGTCCAAAAATCGGAGGCCAATTCGGACAGTATGGCCCCACGAAGGTGACCGTCCAAATCTTAACGTGCTATTTTTTGGGTGACCCTCGTCCAAAAATTGAATGCCAATTAAGGACGAGTATGGCCCCAAGGAGGTGACCGTCCAAGCTTGGACGTGCTTCTTTTTTTGGGTGACCCTCGTCCAAAAATTGGATTCAAATTAAAGACGAGTATGGCCCCCGGAAGGTGACCGGCCCAAGTACGGACGTTCTCCCTATTTGGGTGGCCCTCGTCCCAAAAATTGGATTCAAATTAAAGACGAGTATGGCCCCCCGGAAGGTGACCGTCCAAGTACGGACGTTCTCCCTTTTTGGGTGGCCCTCGTCCAAAAATTGGATGCAAATTAAGGACGAGTATGGCCCCCCGAAGGTGATCGTCCAAGTCTGGACGTTCTCCCTCTTTGGGTGGCCCTCGTCCGAGTGGATCCCAATTAAGGGACGAGAATGGCCCCGAGGAAGGTGACCGTCCAAGTCTGGACGTTCTCCTTCTTTGGGTGATCCTCGTCCAAAAATTGGATACCAATTAAGGACGAGAATGGCCCCGAGGAAGGTGACCGTCCAAGTGCGGACGTTCTCCTTCTTTGGGTGATCTCGTCCAAAAATTGGATACCAATTAAGGACGAGAATGGCCCCGAGGAAGGTGGCGCGTCCAAGTCCGGACGTTCTCCTTCGTGTGTGACCCTCGTCCAAAAATTGGATGTCAATTCCGGGACGAGCTAAAGTGATACTCGCGCGAAAAAAAAAAAAAAAAAAAAAAAAAAAAATATAATTTACCAATGTTTCCGTCCTCTTCTCGGCACTACTTTTTGCATACTCCTTCCACAAGTTGTCTGTGAAATTGGACATACTGATTTCCCCAGTCCAAGAAGCTTCGAGGCGTTGTCTGGCCGAGTCTGCAAAGAACAAAAAATGTGTTCGTCAAATGAATTATAGACGAAGAGTTTTACTTGGGTGATTTTAAATATATACCTTTATCATCGGCCAACCGCAAAGCCGGCCGCAACCAAGAAGTCGTCTTGGTAAAACATCTCCTTAAAGGGTATCCGGTTGGAGGGCCCTTTAAAGGATCGTTGGCCGGGCCTGGAGTACTCTTTTGTTCTGAAGTACTCCACAACTTCTTCATCATAATTATCCTCCCAGGTCCGGCCAGACTGCTTCCGTCCCGTATTCGTGACGGCCCTATTATGGAATCTATAGCTCTCAGTAGCCGAATCATTGGCCGCCTTTAAAAATATGAAATCGTCTTTCCATTCATGCATCTTCGAAGGCTTCCCCAAGCCGTCGGGAAGCCGGGCGGTTGCGAGATCTTGAGCCATGTCCCGTCCACGGCCCCGGTACCTTGGCCGCATAATGGATGTGGGTAAAGGCTCGAAGAGAAAGGGCTAAGCCACGTAGCTCGCAGACGGCAATAAACGTCAGGACGTTGTGCCAAGCGTTTGGGGCCAACTGATTATGGCCGATGTGGTAGTGCTGCAGCACTTGTTCTATGAAGTCATGAAGGGGAAACCTCAATCCCGCATCTAAGGCCAGTTTATAGACGGCGAAGTGGTTCTTAGGAGCACTCAGGATCGTCGCATCTTTATTAGGAATGACAAAGGAGAAGCCCGGCATGGGCATGAAAGACGACAAGAAATTAGGGTTTGGTCCTAGTTTCTCTAACCACTTACGGTTAACTAAAATGAAGCCAGGATCAGAAAGGGGACCTAAACGTCTTCTAATCTCTCGACGAGGTAGTAGAAGCTTCGTCGATTCTTCGGCGACCTCGGAATTGCTACCATTATTACCTTCGCCGATCACCTCCATGTCGGCGTCCCCGCGAAATCCTGGTCTCGGGTCTTATTTCGGAGTTTTCCTCATCGTCAACAGGAGGCCCGGCTCAAAGGCCGAGCACTTTGGACCTCTCTCGTTTCATCGGCACCCGTCCGGTGGACTCCTCCATATCGAACTATTTGATGGGATGATCACTTTTCGTCTTAGACGGGCCGTTTGCTTGACGCGCGCGCGATTACCACGCGAGGTAAAGGCTGGGTCGTCTGACTTTCTCGGCCAAAGCTATAAAAATATATGTACTCGGCCAGAAGAGGCCCAACTCTAGAATGTGCCGAAGAAGAAGTATCGGTTCTAGGGTCAAGACAAGCTCTTGGTCGGCTAGGATTATTTGACGAAGATGATTCCATTTTATTGATTTTCTAAGAAAAAATAAAGAATAAAGAAGAATGAAAAAATCAAAGAAACGATACCTGCTAAGAACGTCTGGACGATTCGGTGAAGAATGCTGAAGCTGGACGATCGCTCTCTCTCTCTAAAAAATTCGCAGAGCTTCTCTCTCTAGAAAAATTTGTTCGAAGTGTTAAATGATTAAATGTCTTCACAACAAGGTTATTTATAGAGGAAAAAGAAACCAGCGGAGCCGGTCAAGAATGACCGAAAAGAAAATACAACGGTCGAATATGACCGGTACAACCTAAAAAAAAAAAAAAAAAAAAAAAAAGGCGCGTCTTTTCATTTCAAATTAAGGTACCCTAAGGGTAAAAGGGCCTTAACCGTCAGATGGGCCAACGATAAAAGCCCTTTTAGGGGCAAATGTTGTGGTCTAATATCTACGGTTCTCTTGAAGGCACTTGGGCTCATCAGAGCCGTATACGTGTCACCTTAGTAAAAGAAGGGAAAAGCCTTCAATCTCTGGGCTGCACTCAGCTGAGTTAAAAGGTTCAAGATTCTGGCCCAACAGTCAGAGCCCAACAGTGCCAAATGGCTGAAGGAGAGTGGTTAATAGACCTCCCCAAGTCATGGTCTGCCACGTGTCATGATCTGATTCCTCAGCCAATCAGAAGCCACTATTCTAGGTCTTGCTATCACTATAAATACTCCAGAAATCAGGAGTAAAATTATTCAATGCAAACAGTGCAAAGTTACTCTGTAAAACTACTCTCTCACTTTCTCTCTCTATCTCTACTTTTCTCTTACAACTCCTGATACCTGACTTAAGCTTCGGAGGGGGAACCACCACCCAAACCTCCAGGGTGGGTCCCTTTTTGCAGGTTCGGGAACGAAGCTCAGGCTTGGACTAAGTTGATTCAGACATCTGTTGCACAAGTCTCCAAAGAAGAACATCTAAGGGATACTAGTTACTTGCTGCACAAGCAAGCTCGACTTATAGCTTACTTGTCGGACAAGTAGACGAAACAACAATAATAACAATAATAACAATAACAATAAGAATAATAATAATAACAATAACAATAATAATAACAATAATAATAATAATAACAATAATAATAATAATAACAATAATAACAATAATAACAACAACAATAATAATAATAATAATAACAATAATAATAATAATAATAATAATAATAATAATAATAATAATAATAATAATAATAATAATAATAATAATAATAATAATAATAATAATGACCATGTCTATAATTGTCAATTTGTCATTTTACGCCATAATATACTTATCAGCTTTTATCAAACAACTAAGTTTTACCAAACACATTTATATAAACAGCAGTCAAATCCACAGTCAGATCCACTAAATAAAAAAGTTAAAATTCTAACAGCAAACTCTAAACTCTAACAGCTAAACACTAAACTCTGTTTGTCAAACAGGGCCACTATCTTGTATGTTAAAGAAGCAGCCATCTCTGAGAGATTGTCATTCATTCTACATGCCCTTATTCCACATCTGACGAATAACTAAACATTTGAGTATCAATTTAATTTCATACTTCCTCCGTTCCGAATTAAATGCAACAAATGCACTTTTTCATTATTCACACTTTTCACTTTGGCTAAGATTTGTGATTTATACATAATGAAAAACATAGTCAAGTGAGATCTTGTTAGATTTGTCTCGTGACGTACTTTCATAAAATGTAATTTTTATAATTTTTACTTATATGTAATTATAGATATTTGTGGTCAAAATAATGCATCGGGATGCATAAAAGTGCATTAGTTGCATTTAATTCGGAACGGAGAAAGTACTATTTTTTCTAAGTTCTTTCGGGATCAAGAGAACAAATAAACCCAAACTATGATGCTCTTGTTACTTGTTGAGCGTGGCCTTGAGACATAGACAACACACCCCATTTCTCACCCACAGATTGATCCCTTATAAGTTAGCTTCCAAAATCTTAACTATATCTATATAACACACTAAAACGGGAGTCTTAGGCTCCTTTTGGTAGGGTGTAAAACATTTTCCTGGAAGACTGTTTTCATCTATTTTCAGTTTTACATTGTTTGGTTTGCAAAGGAGTGTAAAACTATTTTCCCTAGGAGTAAAATTGCTCCCACAATGATGGAAAACCATTTTCCCTTCAAAATGGAGGGAAAACTGTTTTCCTTCCTTCTCCTTATCTCTCTTGCACACTTCACTCACCTACCTCTTTACTTTCCCTTTTATTTCCCTTTCCTTGCATCATTTTTCTTACATGGAACCAAACAACGGAAAACTAATTTTGGAATTGTGTTTTCCATTGTAAATTATTTTCCATGAAAACCATTTTACACGGAAAATGATTTACACCCAACCAAACGGAGCCTAAAAGTGAAATTTCCCTCCTAAGCTAAAGGAGGATTAGTAAATGAATGCACTGGATACGTAAAACAAGGGTCTTTCTCATTGTTCATCATATGATATGAGTGCATCCTATAATTTATTTACTTACACACACTTTAGTTAATTGACACCCATATATTAGAATATACAATTTGCCATTGCTAAGGTCCTTTTTCAATTATTAATATAAAACCGAGCTTGGCTTGGATAATACCTACTTTAGCCAAATAATTCTGTCTCTTAGCTCCAAAAACCTCTCTAATAGATCACCTATGTACTAAAAAGTTCTCTAATTTTGTAGAATTATAGGCCTACTGTGAGCAAGAGCCATCATTTCACAGCAAATTAAATTATGAGTTTTTTGTCAGAAACAACCTTTTAAAAGTGCCATTTTGTGAGAAACAACCTTATAATTTTTTTTTTGTGAGAAACAACCTTTAAATGCGATTTTCTTGTCAGATCGGACCCTTCGACCATTTTCCGGCATTGACTTGATTTTTCGGCGAAGACTTTTTTCTTTACCCCCTTCCTCTCTTTTTCCCTCCAATTTCTTCCTCCCAACCCCACCCCCAACCTCCACCACCGAAAACCCTCGGCCCCCTGCACTCCTTTATTCCCGAAACCCCCGCACTCCCCACTCCCGAAAACCGCCCTCCCCTTTCCTAGAAAAGCACCACCGAGACTTGAGTTCCTCACCGGAACTCCAAACACGCGACCCAAATCTCGAGTTCGGTGTGCTATTTTGGTGGTGGCGTGGTGGCGGTGTGGTGGTGGCGAGTGCTACTCGAGATAGGGGTGGCAAGGTCTTCTTCGAGTTTGGTGGAGGAGTGGTTCAGTGGGGAGGTTTCTGGGAGGGGTGATTTCTGGTGGGGGGAGAAGGTGAGGGTGGTTTTGTCGGTGGGGGGTGGAGGTGGAGGCAAGGCAGAATTAAAATGGGGGGTGAGGCTGGAGGTTGGGGTGGGGTTGGGAGGAAGAAATTGGAGGGAAAAAGAGAGGAAAAGGGGTAAAAAAAAAAGTTCGCCGGAAAAATCAAGTCAATGCCGGAAAATGGTTGAAGGGTCTGATCTGACAAGAAAATAGCATTTAAAGGTTGTTTTTCACAAAAAAAAAATTATAAGGTTGTTTCTCACAAAATGGCACTTTTAAAAGGTTGTTTTTGACAAAAAACTCTTAATTTATTAATGCTCATAAACAAACCAGTGGGACAGTTGGTGTAAAATCAGTTGGTTGACTTTGCAAACAAGTTAATGCACACCCAATAGTTTGATACTGAATGTCTTGGGAGTCTCCTGGGGTTACCGGTTTTAATTAGATAAAATCTTGCTAACGTACTTTGTTGCAATTTAATTAAGGATTAAACTACAACGCCTAATAATTTCAGGCGAAATGCAATAAATAGAGCAAATAATAATTTATCTATTAATTAAAGCACGACATTCCCATACATGCCACAAACTTCGAGAAAGATTTTACAACACATAGAAGGATAACTGGACAATTAATGGGAAGAAACGAAGGTTGTTACCTCCATGGTTCCTTGCTTCAATCGGAAAATTAGAGACCTCGTCGCCAGAACATGTTCTTCTAAGGAACTAAACTATAACCCCAGAAGGGGGTTGGCTAGGCTAAGGCTACGTTACGCTAAGAAAAGAAGTAATGCGATTTGATGTGTGTTTGTTTGTTTTTGCTTGATGATCATTTCTCTATTTATAGAGAAACATGTTATGTAACTTCCATGCTTGATTGGAGGGAAAACATTTGAATCATATTTGATTCAAATCTCAACCATTTTCTGGCACTGAATAACTGTAGCCTTGCACGTTCTTCCATATATGTATCCGCCTCATGATTGTTCTTTAACTACTCCGACCTTTTCTTTGTTCTTGACTTTCATCTCCCAATGGTTTTGATGGTATTCCTCTATTGACTTTGACTTATAGTGACTTTGTGCAATGGGCTTTATACTCTTGTTGGGCCTTCATGTTAAGACGAAATTAAACTTTTGAGGTCTAATACAATGTACCATAATAAATGCTACTGGACATCTAAAAATGGTGGTAACAAATTGCCCCCCTGATTTGTGGAGTGATGTACTCAGCACCCACAAATTATGAGTAGAGGAGGACTTTCAATGGTTATAGCCAATATCATCCAGTAGTATTCTGAATGTGACTTCTTCCATTGTTCTAAGGTGGTCAATGAATATTCTTTTAGGATGACTAAATTTAGTTGAAAAGAATAATATTTCATGTATTCCTTCACCTTGCTATTTCTAGCCATTGTGAAATCCATTAAGAAATTTTCTTCAAGATGTGTACTTGTATGATTATTTGGTGATAACCAACAAGGACTTACATCATAGGTCATGAGATCGTATCAAATCTGACACGCACATTTGTATTGTACCACATCTCTTGATGATGACCCATCCACCAGTCTATAGACTTTTACTTTCTTTGTAGTTCCTTTGATGAAGAGCTTTTTTTAGATATCTCCAAGGCACGTTAGGTTTCTATATTTCTTCTGTAATGACTTTACCCCATGATTTGCAAACCAAAAGAGATGTAACCTGATCATTCCTTTCGAGTTTGGGAAATATCAATTATTTCATGAGACCTAAATTGGACCCTATTTGGAAGGCCTTAGATTCTCTTTTAATTTTTGGATTCTGTTCCATGACAGGATTATTTCCAAAATATTTTTGAATAGAAGAAATCCATTTAGTGGATTCATTCTTACTAAATTCATCCTTGTCTCTAGATATGACATTCAATGCCTTGTGATGATTTGGGCATTTTGATGGATATGACATATTTTCCGGAGCGGATTGGTGAAACATGGGAAGATATGGGTAGTCCATTTTTTATTTAAGTTTCGAATCTTTTAGAGACCACACACACACACACACACACACACACACACACACACACACACACACACACACACACACACACACACACACACACACACACACACACACACACACACACACACACACACACACACACACATATATATATATATATATATATATAGGTTTAAATATTTCAACCGTCCAATAATTATCTCCTAACTGCCTCATTTTATGCAAAGTAATAGACAGTTTTTTATGGAAAATAATTAGTAAATGGACACGTGTTTGTTTTCACTTTAGTGAACCAAAAACTGATGTTAAAGCAATTGAAATATATAAGATTACCATTTGAGGTAATTTCATTACATCTATATTATGACTTATCTTTATGAAGATAGAGTCACTAATGACATTTTAATCGAAAACACTTGGATCTAGAGACAACATTTGGAAATGATTCCTACACACTGTCTCTACCATAGCGTTATATTCGTTGACTTCTAACTCGCGCCTTGCACTACTCCTGATAACTGCAAAGTAGTAGTCCTCTTCAGGGGAGTTGTTGAACCTTGCCTAGAAGATAGTCATGTGGTAGCTATTGTCCCAGGCGTATCTCCTATTGATCAATGCAATATACATCCAAGGAAGGAAATATTCTTGGGCCAATAGCTGCCACAATTTGCAAACACACTTAAAATGTACTATCCTCCCCTGACTTTCATCTTGACCTTCTTCTATCCTCACCACTTTGAGGGAGGACTGAGTGCAAGAGAGAACTAGGTTTTTGGCGTAGACCAAATTCATCCTTTGAGGCCTTGGGAAATTTAAGGTAGTGGAAACCTCCTTGCCCCACTTCTTACAAACTGTTTGCAGTTTGTCTTGTGATTTCCCATCCAATTTGGGCCATATGTGGGTAGACAAGAGATCGATATTGGTACCGACCTTTGTAGCGCTTGATTCTACCAGCCCAAGATCTCTTGGGTCCATTACAGGTTCGTTGCCAAAGATGCGCGCCATTAGCTCTGCCCATCTGGCCCTCTCATTTGTGATAAAGCATTCTTTATCTTCCTCTATGATGTTGAGGGTAAAGCGATGATTGAAACAATCATCATTAACCTCGGCTGCCAAGTTTGCATATGCTTCGTTGTTCATTTTGATTTTTTGAAATGAAAATGTGATGATGAGATGCTATGGTCAGGTCTCTTTAAATAACCAGTTCATTTGTTCAACGGTTACTTTCGTAATAACTTCTAGGATCAGTGAGTAATTGAGTACTTTGACTCCTTTTTTCGAGAAGTTTATGGACCTTTTGCTGTTTATTATTTGTCTTAAGGCTATCAATTTGTTGATAAGTCTTAAAATTAATACACCATTTTTTAGGCATTTGGTCCTAAAATTACTTCCTTGGGTTCATCATTCATCTCATGAATAACAATCAAGCCCACAGTTTTTAATGGTCTGGAGATATATTAAAAACTGACAAGATAAAATTTATTTCATTAATGAAGTAAATCATGAAAGACATTTATCAACGGAATTAAAGATAAGTACATAGTTCACTAAGGAAAATCTAAACTACGTATTATCACTAGGATTACTAAGCATCTGCCATGCTACTTGATCTATCAAGTGCGAAGATGGGCGAAACTGACGGTGATTTTTGGCTCCTCATGTTCATCAACATCAGGGTAATCATCATATGAGTAATCCTCATCCAAGAAGATAGGGATGTCTCTTTCTAATAAGTGTTCTTGCCACAAGACACGTGTACATTTGTATTGTATGAGTTTTTTTGAAAGTCACATTCTCGTCCACTTAGACTACCCTATACTTTCTATTGAAAACACCCAAACTACTTTCAGAGACTATGGACCTGTGATATTTCAATGCGAGTTCATGAGGAAAATATTGTTTTGTAATGCATTCTCCCCATGCCTTGCAAACGCTTAGGAGTTTTAACAAATCTCCTTTTTTCGTTTTTGGCCAAAGATTCAGTGCTAGGAAATCTATTTCATTTCCTATAATAGCAGCACTGGACCTTTGTTCCTCCAAGTCTCCATGTTGGACCTTTGCATCCCTTCCAAAGAGCTTGATGATTTTGGAGTGCAATTTTTTCATTTGTTCTTCCTTGAATTCTTCCTAGTCTTCTTTTAAAATGTCTCTAAGACATCCTTGCACCCCGCATTCTCCAGGATAGAGTGATGGAGGAGCGATTTGTTGATTCGCCATACTCAAGACCTTTCTTAGGGTTTTGATTGTGAAACAAAGTTTTAGGAATGAAGAATTTCTGAGTTAAAATAACGTATTTATAATACTATTATGATAACTGTCATCTCTATTAATTAGGGGTAGATGAAGCGTTTAATATTATCTTTTTAGATAATATATCACGTTATTTTTATAACTAATCTTAATCACTTCAAGTTATGGCCCTAATGAGTAGGAATAAACGCCCATTAACCCCCTAATGTGTCATATCACTGCTAGGAGTTGGCCATTAGTGGCGTGTGCAGTTTGGACGGTGATTATTACTTTATAGAAATAACTTTTTCCGTTTCATTAATACATGTTAAGAGTTTAGTATCCCAAGAGACACCTTTTTAAATCTTAACCGTAGAACTCGCATTATTTGATTTGATAGTTATTTTTGAATAACATAACATAATTTGCATAATTTAGTTTGAACAAAATAAATAAATAATGCGGATAAAATATAAGATAAAAGAAATTTAGGCCAAGTTGAGGAAATTTAAATTTCATTAATCATACAAATAAAATTTACAATCTAGGGCTGAAATTTTCATTTTTAAAACAAAAATTACAACCTCGTTAGAATTTTTTGAATTCTAAATCCTAGGCCTAAATTAGTCCCTTGGAGATCGTGGCTTGAAGGCATTAGAATCCTCATTGGAGGCGCCATCATCGTCTCCAGCAGCACCCTCATCGGAGCCATCTTCAGGAGAGTAAAAGCGGTATTCACCGCTGGAGGTTTCCTCTAGGAAACAATCAACCCTCCTCCTTCGGGCAGGGGGTTCATTGTCATCTTCATCCTCATCCTCATCCTCATCCTCATCCTCATCCTCATCCTCATCATCACCATCAGATTCGTCTGATGGTGGAGGAGTTCCCTCCTCGTCTTCTTCTTCCTCCTCTTCTTCTTCTCTCTCCTCTAGTATCTCTCGGATGAGGGAGGAAGGGTCAGTCAACCTCTTGTGGGTTGACCTCTTGAATCCCGGTAATGCAGGATTCGGCAGAAGGTTGAGGGGCGTCCATTTCTGGAGATGGAAGTTTTTTGGAGAAGGAGGTTAAGGAGATGGGTTTGTTGGAGGCTTTGTTTCAAGAGATAAGTAGTGTGATAATTTCATTACACTTACCCCCTTTTTATAAAGAGATTTACCGTCTCTTGAAAAACGAAAACTTACGCCCCTTTGAAATGGGCTTCTGAGTAATTGACACCTCAATATGGGCTTTCAAGTCACGCGCCCTTTGGACATGGGCTTTTTAATATGACTTCGGGACTCCGATGTTTTAATTTGTTAAAACTAGGCTTTAACATGACCTAATTAAAACATGACTCAAAATAAAACATATCACGCTTTCTGCACGTGTTTTCTTCTTTTATTGTTTCATTTTGGTTGTCTTCTCCGTTAATACCCTTTTCAAGGATTTTAGGAAAATTGGAGATTCTTCAGACCAATTTAATTCACTTCTGTAAGAATTCACAACCATCACCAAATTCCAATTCACCATGTCTAATGAAAGAGTTCGTGAAGATGAAATTCGTGAAGCGCTTGCTAAGAAATGTGATGCCATGCAATCTGAGGCAGCTCGTCAATTATGTAACGCCATTAGAGTGAACCTTGGGACTTATAAGTCTCAAGTATTATGGTATGTGAATAAAAGTTCCGACTCTTATACTCCTTCAGAGGAGAGAATTGCCACTATTGGTCCTTGTTTTCCTTTCAAGATTCAAAGACCAGAGCGCTAAATTATCTTAGAGCAACAGTGCTACTCATTCTTTGACCATATTATCTTAGAAGATAATAAGCCCAGAACGCTTCCATTTGCCCCAAAATCCCTTCAGCATTTGCATTGGCCTTTGACCAACAAACCTTTTAAAGGTTGGATTTCAGGAGTGGATGCAAGAGCATGGTTTATGCGAATGAAACCTTTTCATGACAAATGGTCCAAGAACAAAATATTGCCCTTCTTGAGACTAGCTTCTTATGAAACCATCCCATTTGATGGGGCTATGTCTACTGCCTTGTTGGCTTGTTGGGACCATGCCATCAACTGCTTCTTGTTCCGATGGGGACCAATGACTGTGACATTAGCTGATATTGCCTTCATTACTGGGACTTCTCCAACAGGTAAATATGGAATTGAACTTCCTATCTTTCACCATGTTAAAGAATACAATCAGCTATACAATCAATGCTTCTCAATCTTTCGCCGGGTTGCTAGTCCTTCTGCTAGTGCTAGCAAGTATGGCTTTCAGAAATTCGTTGGTTTCTTCATCAACAAGGATACTAGTGAGGAAGTTACTTCTCAAGAGGAAGTACTCTTTCTTACTTTTACTTTCTCCAAATTAATGATGTCTAGAGTTGGAGGAGTAGTAACATTATGGCTATCTAGCTGTTAACATATCCTCTACTTCTGAAGAAGTAGCTTTAGCTGCTGTTCTATTGGGACAACTTTATAGATGTCTTTTCAGGAGTAGAGAATCCTTCAAGGTTTTAGAATTCATACCTCCGAGTCTCTCATATTCTCTACTGACAAGGGATTTAGGCCCCTATGGCTCTTGACTTGTTGGGGCCATATGTATCTACCTTGTCTGATGGTTCTCAATCCCTCTTCTGCTTTTAAAGCATCTAAGGGTTCAGAGGAAGAAGGTCTTTCTTTTGATCCCCTTTCGTTCCTCTCTAGTCTTGATGATTGAGCCGTTATGGTGAAGCTCGGCTTCAATCTTGTATCTCCGGGACGAGGCTTGGCATCCAAGTTTGATTATTTTGTACTTCTTGGCTTCTAAGTCCAATCCCCGGTGTCCGGAATATCTTCCCGGGTAAGATGGTTGTTTCGTTGAAAATGAAGCTTGGCGCCATCAAGCAAGTGCACGCTGCTACAATCCCTCAACATCCACTCTAGTTCCTTAGGGAGTGAAAACTTTTGGAGCAAGGTGTTCTTAGGTCTAGTGGATTTAATAGGCTTTGAGCTCCGAGTACTTTGGCTTTGAAGCCTACAATCCACACCGGTAGCTAGACAATTTGGATTGGTCCAACCTTTAGCTATACCTTACTTCTTGACCCGCAATGATCCTTGGACTTCAAGGGGTCGTTTTGAAGAAGGTCGAGCCCTTCAGAGTAAAACTCTCAGCCTTACTTCGATGTTCATCTCTCCTTGGAAATGGATCACTAAAGCTGTTCGAGGCTTCCATCTGTGGTTGGATCATGTATTCCCAAACAACTCAATATGTTCTGATGCTTTGGCGAACTTTGAGAAGCAGCTCTTCTTAGGCTCTAAGTAATTTCTATCCTCAGTTATTTTATAGCTTTCAGTGGGAATGAATATTATTAAATCTTCTTTATGCTTTCCTTTTGACTTTTTAGCAAAAGCTGGGAAGAAGAAGCTAAGAGTGCCCGATGGTATGACAATAGATTCTAGATTTGACCAGCTCTATTGGAATACCATAGACAAAAGGGTTCCACCTCATACCTCTTTAGAGGATGAAGATGGTCTTGCTTATGATCAAGGGGCTTCGTATGGAGAGGTCTAGATTATGGAGAACATCCAAACTATGGGGCCACTAGAACAGATTGACCCTTTCAAAAGAGCTGCAAGAAAAAGAGATTACAATTGTCTCTCTGCTTCCAAGGACATTCAACCCAAAGAGTCAGTGGAGCAACCTGAACCTCTTAAGAAGGCTACAAAAAAAAAAGAGATTATGGCTGTCTATCAGCCTCCAAACCTTTAAGGCATTCCAACTGGAAACGTCCTAAGCTGGAGGCTCCTTCAGAGATACCTTAGTGTATCATCTCCTCTGATGAAGATGATGACAAGACCATATCTCAAATTTTCAAAAGGAAACTCTCAGGAGTCAAAGCAAGTATGAATATTACCTTCACTCTTTTTATGAGAAGTGTCACTTTTTTGGAATACTGATTAATTTATTCCAGGTTCCTCTCTCGGTGCCGATGACACTGAGCCTAAGACCATCGGTGATCCTTCTTCTAAGAAGTTAACACCTCGTCAGTGCCTTGGCCATCCCTCGGAGATACTCCCAAGATAGCTAATCCAGAGTTAAATTCAAAGGGTGGTCCTATTGATGAATCTGTCATCAATCATCCCACTTCAGTGGTGCTCCCCCTAGTCGGAGAATATGGCTACCCCTCTTTGGAAGGATGTGCCCTCGGTTGGAAGAGACCGAGCATCTTCATGTGGAATCTCCCGATGAAGACTTGTTTCATCAATTTAATGAAGATCCCTTGAAATCAAGTCCTTTAGATGTTGAAGTTCCAAGCTCTCATGCTGCTACCACTAGCAATTCCTTCTATTGCTGGGAATGAAATTCCAAAAGATGTCATTCTTTTAGAGGTCACACCTTTACGGAGCAGTACTGAACTTGTGATTACCTCTATGTGCAAAGGTTCTTCATCAACTTCAAGCATCTACTTGGGACTCGGGTCCATTTTCTTTCCTCATGAATTCATTTTAGACATCCTCCATATGAGTCCATGTCCTCATGATACCCGACTTCACTCTCTTGCTAACTTGGCTTCTCTTCTTTATGATGCGAGAGGGAAGCACTCAAGAAGCAAGTGTGATGAAAGAGTCACGATGAGTCCATGTCCTCATGATACAAGACTTCACTCTCTTGCTAACTTGGCTTCTCTTCTTTATGATGCAGAGGGAAGCACTCAAGAAGCAAGTGTGATGAAATAGTCTGATGGAGGGAAAGAGGTTAATCTATAGACAGCTATCATTGTGAGGGATCAACCTACCTCTGCTAACAGTGATCATTCCAGTGATGGATCATCTGAGCACATAAAACAAAAAGACAAAATCTGGGATCTCTGCTTAACCTTAACAAACAACCCTTATGATCGAGCTTCGCACGGGCTCTTAAGCGGATTTTGGAATCCCCGATTTCTCAAGGTTTCGAGTACTTGGATACCGTGTCTTGATTATGTTAAAGAGACTCTCCTTCTTGCAGAATGTAATGCCGAATCAAGAGTCCAATCTCCAAAGTTCTCGGCTCGAAACTTCGGGAAGATGAGACTTCTTTGGAAGCTCAAGCTAAATCCTTGGGAATCTTCAAGAAACGTATCCAAGATTCTTTGAGCTCTTTTAATCAGAAGCTGAAGGTTCTTTCTGAGGAAATGCAATCTTTACAGAATCGCCTGGCTGAGATTAATCAAGAGGAGATCAGTATCATCAATGAGAAGTCTTTACTCCAAAACTCCATTGAGAATGAAGAGAAGAAGCTACACCAAGGGCGAACCAAACATGCTCATTTAAGGCAAGAGATGTTCAAAGATATGGCTATACAACAAAGCTTGATTCTTCAGAAGAAAGAGCTTTGTAATGCTTGGTCAACCATTAAACACCTTAGTTTAGCTGTTAGACAATGTTGGAATGTCTAAGACTTAACATTATTATTAATGTTGTAATTTTAATGATACCCTTGCTGTTTGAAACAATTCTGCATGTTTTTGTTGAAACACAAGATCGTGTTGCTCCCATATAGATGGATGATATTTCTTTAGAAATTTGCCATTCAAGGCTCTTTCTTTTATGTTGCCATCTATATCCTTTAATATGTATGCATTTCCAGACATTTTCTTATGAATGATAAAGGGACCTTGCCACTTAGGTGACCATTTCCCTAATTGTGGATCTTTGTAAGCTTCTTCTGGCAGAAACATTTTCCAAACCTTATCATTCTCCTGGAATTCTTTAGGCACTATACCTTTTTTTGTAGGCCCTAGCAACCTTTTCTTTTTGGATTCTCATTTTGACTAGAGCTTCTTCCTTAGCTTCTAGAGCATCTATAATTTCAATATTCATCGCCTGTGAATAGTCATCTCCTGATAATCCCATTTGTTGGGCTACCCTTGATGATCTTACATTCACTTCAGCTGGGATCACTAGAGTATGTCCATAAACTAAGTTAAAAGGAGTAACTCTTGTTGCTTCCCTTTTAGATGTCCTGTAGGCCCATAGGGCATAGAGTAACAACTCATCCCATTTTCTTGGGTTATTGTCAATGAGTTTTGAGATCCCTTTTACTATGATCTTATTGGTAGCTTCAGCTTAACCATTTGCTTGAGCATAGTATGGCGTTGAATGCAATTTAGTAATCCCAAACTGGTTAAGATAATCCAGTAAGTCCGAATTTCTAAAGATTGTGGCTTGATCAAAGGTTATAGTTTCTTGGGATTCCAAATCTAGTAAAAATTTTCTCTTCCAAGAAATTTATTACAACCTTGGTATTGATCTTATTGAAAGCCTGAACCTTCACCCATTTGGTGAAGCAATTTGTCATGACTAGGATTGTGTGATGCTTCTTAGAGGATGCAGGATTGATTTCTCCTATGGCATCCACTGCCCATCCTCTGAAGGGCCAAGGTTTAAGAATGTACTTAAGTTCTGAAGCTGGTGCCCTGCTGATAGGTCCAAACTTTTGACATCTTTTGCAACCTTTAGCATAATCTATACAATCCTTTCTCGTAGTGGGCCAATAGAAACCATGTTCGTGCAACAACCATCTCATTTTTAGGCCATTTTGATGAGCACCACATAGTCCTTGGTGAATTTCTGCCATGAGAGTTAGAACTTCTCCAGCATCCACACATCTTAAAAGTAATCCTTCTGGATCCATCTCGTGTAGTTCACCAAACCGCATATAGAACTTAGTGGCCGCCATTTTGACTCTATTTGGCACCTTTGTCCCGGTTGGGTTCTCGGAGATATTGAATAATTTTATCTCTTTAGTCCTTCTCCCTCTCTTAATATTAAAATTCTATAGACTTCCAATATGTTCTCTGATCTTTCTTGATCAGATTCACTGAGAGGTTCTAGGATCTTTTCTTGGAGAATGATATCTTCATTTTGTGAAGGTATCTCTTCTCTAGCAGAAGCTATTTGGGATAGCTGATCTGCTACTTTGTTCTCTTCTCTAGGAATGTGTATGAAAGTGATTTCCTCAAATTGTTAAGACAACTTTTGTGCTTTCTTACCACACTCCTGTGATATTAGTGATATACTTTTGAATTTCTCATTTATTTGATAAATGACCAACTGAGAATCCCCATATATTTTTGCTTTCTTAGCTCCCAATTCTAGCAGCATCTCCAATCCAATTAATAAAGCTTCATATGCAGCTCTATTGTTGGTGCATGGACCCTTTAGGGTTACTGCTAGTTTAGTTGGGATTCCACCAGGAGATAAAATATATATTTCAGCTCCTGCTGTTTCTCTAGTGTTGGACCCATTAAAGAATAGGACCCATGGAAGGATGTCTTCATCAATGATTCCTGAGTCACATCAAGGATGAGTTGCTAAGAAATCAACTAATGCTTGACCTTTGACTGCCTTTTGTGGCACATATACGAGGTCAAACTGTAGTAAATGTAAACTCCATTTGCTTAACCTTCCTTTTATGAAAGGTTGAGATATCATATAATTTATGACATCCGTTGGAGATACCACTTCTACTGTGAAGGCCATGAAATAATGTATGAGTTTAACTGATGCATCATATAAACACAAACACCATTTTTCTACCATGCTATACCTTTTCTCTATATCATGTAGGATTCTACTCAGGTAGAATATGGCCTGCTCATGCCCCTTTTCATTTTCTTGAGTAAGGAGACTCCCAATGGAATCTTTATAAGCAGACAGATATAGTCTTAGTGGTTTTCCATTTTGCCTTGGGGGAATCAATACAGGCGGATTTGCCAAATCCTGCTTAATCTGCTCAAAGGCCTTTTGATGTTCTTCTTCCCATTTGAATTCTGATTCATGTTTCAATCTTAATAGTGGTGAAAACTTTTTAGTTTTTCCAGCTAGATTAGCCATGAATCTTCTGACATAATTGACCTATCCAAGGAATCTTTGCAATTACTTCTTATTAGAAGGTGGCTTGGCTGCCAACACTGCTTTTGCCTTGTTTTGGTCAATTTAATTTCCATTCCATTTTTGTGAATGAGGAATCCTAAAAAGTTACTAGCTTTAACTCCAAATGCACATTTGAGTGGATTCATTTTTAGGTGATATTCTCTCATTCTGGTGAATAACTTAATCAAATGCTCTTTATGTCTTAAAAAGTCGTTTGACTTTACTAGCACATAGATTTCCATGATCTTATCAATCATATCCTTAAAGATTGTGTCCATTGCTCATTGGTATGTGGCTTCAGCATTTTTTAATCCAAACGACATGGCTACATATTCGAACAAGCCTAATGATTTTGGACATCTAAAGGATGTTTTATTACAATCCTCGTGTGCAATCCTTAACTGACGATATCTTGCATAACCATCCATAGAAGATATGTATTCATATCTTGATGCTGCATCTATTAGGAGATCTATCGGCATGGGATATTGATCTTTAGGTGTCGCTTTATTTAGATCCCTAAAGTCAATGCGGATTCGTATTTTGCCATGTTTCTTAACTACCTGGAACTATATTGGATATCCAATCAAGATATTGGCAAGGCATTATAAACTTTGCCTTGAGGAGTTTGTCTATTTCCTCTTGTATAGGCTCTGTTAATTCGGGCGTTAGTCTTCTAGGACTTTGTGCCACAAGGCTTAATTCCTTCCTTAATAGGTAGTTTATGTTCTACTATTTGCCTATCAATGCCAGGCATTTCATGATGTTCCCAAGCGAAACAATATTTGAATTCTTTTAGAATTTCTATTATAACCTATTTCTCTTGGTTAGTGAGGAGTTTACTTATGTAAGCAACACTTGGATTTTCACTATCCCCTAAATTTATTTCTTCTAGTGGATCATGAACTTCCTGTTTAATATCCTCACTTTTAGCCCATACTTTATCATCCTCCTCGTCGAAGAATTGGTTTCATTTAAAGTTGAAGCAACATGCATTAGAGTTTATAAGAAAATCTTCTTGGTATTTTCTAAAAACTAAAGCTTTCATAACTTGATCAACAATAGGGGTAAACCCATTACAACATTCTTCTTGGTTTATAGACATAATAAACTTTTGTAAGAAAAATACATCCTAACTCTACAAACTAATGAGAGCTAAGGGTTGATCATAGTCTGGCGCCTGTTGAATATATTCATATTTTGATTGAATGTCTTCAACTTCTGGGACGTCCTCGACTTCTTCAATGAGAATTGCACCTGATTCCTCTTTCTATTGGTGAGTTTGTGACTAAGTTGTAGAGCAACCTCAATTTTGATAGTAGGAACTGACTTTAGAGAGTCCCTAATAAAAACAAGTAATCGGGATATGTAATTAGACAAACTTCCTCATCTCGCTTGAACCATTTCATAAGTGTCACCATTCCACAAGATTACGACTTGGTGGAGTGATGATGGAATAGCATAGTTATGATGCAAGCAATCTCTTCCTAGTATGGCATTATAATTACTACCACTTTCGACTATGAAGAAACCAGTATAAGTAGTTTTAGTTCCTACCCTTATCTTTAAGACATCCATTCCTTTCACTTTTTCGATAAAACCGGAAAAACCGGTTATGTTAATTTGTATATTATGCAAATCCTTTCTAGTTTTTCCTAGTTTTCTAAACACAGAGAGTGACATAATATTAACAGTAACTCCAGTGTCTACCAATACTTTGCCTAAACGAACTCCCTCAAAATCAACTTTTAACAATAAAGCTTTAGTGTGCTTATAATCAACATCAACTGACCTAAAGATTTTAACTATGATTAACTTCTCTAGGTTAGCTTTTAGAGATGTCTTGTTAGGCACTTTCTTATGAGGTGCACTTAAATAAGATGACAAGCTTTGAGAAGAAGTAATTTTAAATTTACCTGCCCTTTCTTCCTTATCAACTTCATCTGCCCATGATGTGGTATTGGTCTGGAATTCTTACTAGTCTTCTGACTTTTTAAACTCCGTTGGTAGCATGACCACATTACACTGCATGTTTTGGCCCTCTCCCATTTCTGTTTGAGGTTCATTCATCGGTGGGTCTCCTCCATCCAACATTAAGTCACCTGTCGACACCAATAAGTCCAAATTCTCGATCCAAACTCGAATCATAGTCCTCATTAAAGCCATTTCCCGGTATCTCTTTCATAAGAGAGTCATCTCTTTGAGGATGCTGGCCATCATTCTTTGTAGATTATGTACCCCATTATTCCTCTTCTAGAGGTAACAATTTAGTAATACCAGCTTGCAGCGCCTCTTCATCTATTCTTATGTTTGCAATCAGAGACTCTTGCACATTTTGAGTGCTAATTTGAGCCCTTACTACAGCAGCGTTTGCACTTGGCTCTTTCATTTTTGATGTCCTACTTTTAGGTAAGTTTTGAACATCTTGTAATGGTGATGGCCTAATTGCTGGTTTGATTTTTAACCCCCATTGGTTCTCATGGGACTTAACCCTTCTTTTAAGAATTTTGGGCATAGGGGTTTAACTTAGCTCCCATTCCTTTCCTTTTGAGAAAGGGTGTAAACCGGGGCTATCGGGTTTTCTTTCCGGAACGATATGAAATCGACCATTTCAAAAGTTAGTATGTCTCGCACTTTGTGAGCACATTCCCTTCCTCAAAGCTTTCAATCCTTCTATAGCCCTAGTCTACAATGGAAATTTCTGAGCAACCTCCTTATAGGTTTTAGCTCTTTCCTCATGCATCTCCAGATTTGGAGTTGGGTTGGATTTAGCAGGCGCCTTAGCTTTGGCTAAGATGGCCTTATATGCTTCTAGCTCCATAGCTTGTAGTTCCATTTCTGAAACAATCAGTCTTTTGAGACTTAATTGTCTAGTTAGGAATCCTTTAAATACTTGGCGTTGGTCTGTTGTATGTGACCCATTCATGTGCCATCTGCACATATCTTCTAGCCCTTCCTCATTGGCTATTTTTGGCATAACCAAGATTCCTTCATCGAGCAATCCGTGAAGAGCCGATTGCCAACTTCGTAGCTTGAGATGCCCGTAAGGTGACAAGAACGCATCATTAGCCTCTACCATACCACGTAATAGTTCAAATGGTTCATCCATTCTAACTACATTCACATTTTCATCGTCAGGAAACATGATATTTTTCTTATCAATTTCATCCTAGATTTTGTTTCTAAACACAATGCATTCAGAAGTATCATGAGTTACTGCATCATGCCATTTACAGTATTTTTTACCCTTAACTTCTTCAGCAGTTCTTACTTTATGTCTCCCTACCAATTTTATCTTTTTGTTAGATAATAACCGACCAAAGATAGAATTAGCTTTCTTAGCATCAAAAGTATATGTCCTCTTTTGTCCGATTTCATATCCTTTGGCGCCGTAAATTCATTCTTCTCTAAAGGAGAACATTTATAAGGTACTCCTTGAATGATTTCTGCCACGTCTACTTCTTGTGTAGTTTCAAAGTGGAATCATTTTGAGCAAAGAAACTTTGGTGTCTTTGCTGCACTTTCAGCTTATAGGTTCCTTTCATACCTTACAGCGAATTCAATAAAATCGCCAAAGGCATGACCATCAAACCTTTTCCTAAACTGAATTAGCATTCCTTCTTGAGCCATTTGTACAAACTCTCTTTCAAGAATGCTAACATGACACCTGATCTTGGCCATTTTGAATCTAGATAGGTAGTCTTCTACAGACTCCCCTATCTTTTCTTGGATTCTGGCCAGATCGCTTAAAGTCACTCCTGGCTCAGTGCGTGCAAAATGATTTGTAAATTGCACCTGCATATCCTGCCAAGAATGGATAGAATTGGGCGGTAAATTAGTATACCACCAGAAAGCAGTCTCAGTAAGAGACATGGATAACATTCTAAGCTTTAAGAATTCGTTGTCAGCTGCCTCTCTACACTGACAATTGAATCTAACTAAGTGTTCTTCAGCAGAAACCCTATCATTCCCAGAGAACAGGGTGAAGTCAGGTATCTTTAACATTCTAGGAAATGGATTTGCTCAATCAATCCACTCAGGGTAAGGTTTTTGACCTATTTGCCTCTGATTTCTCCTAGAGGTATCCACTACTAATCTTTGGACTACTGCCTCAACCTGTGCTGCCAATGGATCCTGATGCCTTCCTGGGTGTCCCATATTCGATATCCAGCACATAGGATTAGGATTGAAAGGTTGATTTTGATAACCTCCCGTAGGGATCTCCTAGTTGTGCATAAAAGTAGAATTGGCTGCCCCTTGTGCCATTTGTGGTGGGAATGTATGTCCATTTGTGGGCATCCCTTGATAATAAGCACCAGTTGCTTGGGAAAATGGAGCTTGGGGATGACCATACCCTGAAATATTCCCATAATGAGGTGTACCAGCCATATTTGGTTGGTTAGGAGGCATATAAGCATAAGGTGTAGAAGGAATACCAGCCATAGTTGGTTTGTTAGGAGGCGTGTAAGCATAAGGTGTACAGTTGTTGTTTGCAACTAAAGTACCTTGCCTCTGTCCTCTTTGTGATGATCCAGGTTGGTATGTATTGTCACTAACTTGTCCACCACCCATGGAAAGCGAAGGTTGATGATGTTCTGACGCCTGGTGCCAGCCTGGCTCCACGCCCGCTGCCATTCCATCACTTCTCCTAGGATTTCCATGATTACCTTCTCCATGGCTCAAGAGTATTGCCCTTGTTTGATGCACATGAGAAAAAGTTTGTGGATCTCTTGAGATAGGTGGATCTCTAATTTCAGGATGGGAGAAATGTACCCTTGGAGGGTAACCTATTGGATGAACGTCTGGCGTTGTGCCACAACTTCCCCTTACTCTATCTAACGGGACCTCTTGTAAGGCCTTAACTAGTTTCTCATTTAACTGATAATGTTTTTCGACTAGTGGTTCTAGGCGAGTAACTACTTCAGTAGCAAGAGATTTGGACATTGCCGTGAAAGTTGCACTCATAGTATCATTGATATCTACAAGTATTCTATCAATTTGCCTAGAGTTAATTTCTCTATTCTCTTCACTTATCCTTTGGAGGATATCCGTGAAGACTCTGGCAGACTCATGGGCTAGAGTTCTGTAGTTAGAGTCAAATTGTTGTCTCTGACTCTCTCTAGCTTCCAATAGTAAATTCCTTACTATCTCCGTGAACTTTCCATACATTTGGTGTATAAGTCCACGACCAGTACTACCTGGAGAAGAGTTATCCCTTTGTGGGGGTATCTCCAACTGACTCTTCATGACCATGATGAATTTGTTCACCATTGTTACCATGTACCCTTGGTTCTGGAGGAATTGAAGAACTAGCTTCCATGTTGTGGAAACCTGATTCATCCTGAGCAACTTCCTTATTCTTCTTAGAACGTGTTTCCGGCATTTTTATAAAAACAACCGTTTTTTACAGTTAGTTTTCGAACGTACGAAGAAACTTCACAATTTAATTATACTTGTTGGTGCAAAATCAATTGGTTGACTTTGCAAACAAGTCAATGCACACCCAATAGTTTGATACTGAATGTCTTGGGAGACTTAGCCCCCTGGGGGTTACCGGTTTTAATTAGATAAAACATTGCTAACGTACTTTGTTGCAATTTAATTAAGGATTAAACTACAACGCCTAATAAATTCAGGCGAAATGCAATAAATAGAGCAAACTATAATTAATCTATTAATTAAAGCACGACATTCCCATACATGCCACAAACTTCGAGAAAGATTTTACAACACATAGAAGGATAAGCCAGGCTGGACAACTAAAGGGAAGACACGAAGGTTGTTACCTCCATGGTTCCTTGCTTCAATCGGAGAATTAGAGACCTCGTCGCCATAACATGTTCTACGTCTAAGGAACTAAACTATAACCCCAGAAGGGGGTTGGCTAGCCTAAGGCTACGCTACGCTAAGAAAAGAAGTAATGCGATTTGATGTGTGTTTGTTTGTTTTTGCTTGATGATCATTTCTCTATTTATAGAGAAACATGTTATGTAACTTCCATGCTTGCTTGGAGGGAAAACATTTGAATCATATTTGATTCAAATCTCAACCATTTTCTGGCGCTGAATAACTGTAGTCTTGCACGTTCTTCCTTATATGGATCCGCCTCATTATTGTTCTTTAACTACCCGACCTTTTTTTGTTCTTGACTTTTATCTCCCGATGGTCTTGATGGTATTCCTCTATTGACTTTGACTTATATTGACTTTGTGCAATGGGATTTATACTCTTGTTGGGCCTTCCATGTTAAGACGAAATTAAACCTTTGATGTCTAATACAATGTACCATAATAAATGCTACTGTATATCTAAAAATGGTGGTAACAGGGACCAATTGTTAACACTTCGATTCAACTCCCCTCACTTTACCTTAACAATGCTTAACAAAGCTTTGTGAAGGTAGAAGAACTGCCGGCCATGAGAACTGTGTCTATACCAGTGAAAAAGAACTGCTGCCGTGTAACTGTTGTGTGAGGAAATTTGGGGATTCAAATTAGTGAGGTGAAAAAATCAAAAATAAAATACGTTATCAAACATAACATGCACGTAAGTTGAAAAGAAGTTCTAGAGCAAATAATAGTTGACCTACCCCACACTCTTCTTGATTAAAGAAAAGATAACCGTCATTTTTCTAACGGGTTAACTTTAATTTAACATAACACTTCTTCAATTAGGTGTTTCTTAAAGATGTTATCTTTGCCCTATATTCTAGAAGTTATTCTTTTGTAAAAGATTATGTCAAAGGAGCAACTCAACCCCGTCACGCGAGACCCTATTAGGCTTGAAGTGTGGATGTATTAGCACAAAGGAGGGGTGAATGAGATTTGAACC
The DNA here is from genome assembly GCA_947648045.1 of Beta corolliflora. Classification (NCBI taxonomy): domain Eukaryota; kingdom Viridiplantae; phylum Streptophyta; class Magnoliopsida; order Caryophyllales; family Amaranthaceae; genus Beta; species Beta corolliflora. The sequence continues at coordinate 159,065 of CANSZD010003583.1, forward strand.
CGTGACCTTTATGTTACGCTGGCTCTGGTACCATGTCAAATGACCAACTCAACTAAAAGCTTAAGCTGATGGTTAAAGTCCTAGAAATAGTTTTATACTCTATCATATTATATTAAACAACGATATAAAACACGGTTTGTAGGACTCGTCGCTAATATAAAACACGGTATGTAGGACTCATAATAAGACTCGTTGTCTAATTATAAAACATACTCCCTCGATCTCTTTTAATTGTTACATTATATTTTTAACAGTTTTTGAGACACAACTTCAAACCTTAATATTTTGAGTTATGCATAAGAGAAAATTATAAAAATTATGAATTTAAAAAAGTGCAAAATGAGAGGAATCATAACAAAACTGCATGACTATGTTTTTCTTTATGTATATAAAATTAAAGGAGGTCAAATTTGTTAGATAAATAGTACCCACAAATAGAATATAGCAATTAAAAAAAGATAAGGGATAGTATCGACCGTGTAGCAAAACAATAGAAGTTTTTTTTTTCCAAAGGTACATGGAGGTACAAGTGGTTTCCCTATCCATCCCAAAAAAATGGAAAACAGTGAAAGTCTATAAGCGTACGGAGCCATTAATAATTATAATACTTGTTTAGTTACGTACATGTGTTATTTAATCGAAAAACATGAAGAAATGTCATCTCAGATGTCAATTGAGAAAAATATCCCCAATTAGGTAAATGAATAGAGTAGCGAATGATAGTCTAGTGGTATTGGTATTACCTTTGATTTTAAAGGTCATCAGATTAAGTGTCACCCCTTGTAAATAGGGATCCCCAAGTTCCCCCTAATTGTAAAGGATTTTAACTTACTCAATTAAAAAACAAAGTAAATGAAAAAAAATAAAGACATATGGAAGATAATTAGTTTCTCATAGCATGTGAAAATATAAATATAAATAGAAATATTACTAAAAAAATTGGGTATATAATTATTAATAAAAAGAAACTTTCATAAAATAAAAATGTAGTGATTACTAAAGAACAAATAAAATGTATATTCTTGAAGAACATCTTTATAATGATCAGTCTAACCTACTATAATAATGGAATACAGCTTGTGAATCATGGTATAAAGAGTGAATTGCTTGATGAGATACGAGAAATGAGCAAGCAATTCTTCAAATTGCCGCTAGAGGAAAAGGAAAAGTACTCGTCCAAAGGTGCTAGCCTTGAAGGTTATGGAAATGATAATGCAATTCGGCGTGAAAATTTCAACTGGAATGACAAACTTCATCTTCAAGTTTTTCCACATTGTAAGCGCCAACTTCAATATTGGCCTGAAAAACCTCAAACTTTCAGGTGAGCAGAACTTGAATGCGATTCTTTCTCCGAGTGCTCTAGATGTTTTGACATCTAGTTAAGATATTACTAAGTCTAGCATGGTTTAAAACTAGTTCTTTAATTTCTAATTGTACATTACCTTTTTGTCTCTATTTCTTTCATGGCCATAGACCATAGTTAAGTTTCATTTGTCTATTAATATGATGATGGCGATGATTATAATAATAACAATAATTATTAATATTATAATTATAATGATTATGAAAATAATAATAATAATAATAATAATAATAATAATTATTATTATTATTATTATTATTATTATTATTAGTATTATTATTATTATCATCATCATCATCATCATCATCATCATTATTATTATTATTATTATTATTCAGTAAGATTGATAATTTCGTTTATTATATTTTAGGATTTTTTGATGGGAATAATCCCACCTTTGAGCGATCCTCCCAAAACAGTCCCACCTTTCATAAATTTGGGAATAATCCCACCTTTAGGATGTGTCTGTTCAAAATAGACCCTTACCTGTTGGTAACCCGCAAATGTAGGTTTTCTCTTTCTCCCTCCTATACTTCTTCTCCTTCACAACTACCACCACCTAGCCACCCCACCCCCACTCCTACCCTCCACCCTCACCCCCACAAGAAACCCCGGCCCCCCCACCCCTGCCGGCCCCACCACCCCATCCCAGCCCCCACCCCACCCCCACCGGCCCCCCCCCCTCTGCCGCAAACCCCCCTCCCCTGCAAAACCCCAACCCCGCAAACCCCCTCCCCTACAAACCCCCTTCCCCGCAAACCCCCCCCCCATGACCCCCCCCCCCGCAAATCCCCTCCTCCCGCGCTTCCCGACGAACCCCCTCGCGCGCTTCGTGAGCAGCGAAGAGCAAAGCGAGGAGGGGAGGGAAAAAGAGCTCCTGGAGTGGTGACGGAACACCGGCGGGAGATGAAGCGTAAACGCACGGTGGCGTAAGACCGACGGCATTCGTCTGTGGAGCAGTGGAACGGGAAGGACGAACAAGCAAACGCAGAGAAGACGAAGGGAAGGAGGAGAGAGAAGCGGTGGCGCTGCGTCGCGGGGGTCATGGAGTGCAACGCGGTGCACAAGGATTCCGGCGAAGTTTTCCCGAGCTTGGAGGGTGGCGGTGCACCGCAGGTGGTGCGCAAAATGGTGGTGGTGTCGTGGTGCCATGAAGGCAGCGAGCAAATAGCCTTCCCGAGGGGGAGAGTGGGTGGGGGTGGGGGTGGGGGTGGGAGAGGGTTTGCGGGGAGGGTAGTTTGCGTGGAGGGGGTGGGGACTGGGTTGGGGTAGGGGTTGGGTGGGGTAGGGGCTGCAAGGTGAGGGATGCGGGGTTAGGGTGGGTGGGCCGGGGGGGTGGGGGACCGGGGTTTGTGTGGGGCCCGGGGGTGGGAGGGTTTTTTTTAAAAAAAATAAAACATAAAGGGTGGGCCATCACCTTTGAGCAGTGGCGACCAAGTAAAAGGCCGTTTTTGACAAATGTCTCACAAAGGTGGGATTATTCCCAAATTTATAAAAGGTGAGACTGTTTTGGAGAGATCGGACAAAGGTGGGATTATTCCCATCAAAAAATCCTATATTTTATTATCATTTTGCGCATACACAACGGACTAAATTTTTGGATCCACTCTTGATTATTTTAGGGCAACTTTGCATGATTATTCAATCAAGATTGAGCTAGTCACTGAAGTTCTCCTAAAAGCTATCTCACTTTCCTTAAAGTTGGAAGAAAATCGATTCTTTGAACTATGGGGAGATGACAAAGAAGATATAATACATGCAAGGTTCAATTTTTATCCTCGATGTCCAAGCTCAAATCAAGTTGTTGGGTTGAAAGCGCATACAGATGGATCCGCCATCACCATTCTTTTGCAAGACAATGAGATAGAAGGACTTCAAGTTTTAAAAGATGGTCAATGGTTTAGGGTTTCCATCATTCCTGAAGCACTCATCATCCATGTTGGTGATCAGTTGGAGGTAATTATATATATATATATATATATATATATATATATATATATATATATATATATATATATATATATATATATATATATATATATATATATATATATATATATATATATATAGGATCATGTTGTTGTACTCTTGATTAATTGTTTTCCACTATTATGTTTCTTTAATTAGTAAATTGTTTTAAAAAAAACTATTGATAATCCAGACCCTTCTAATAATCAACGAGGTATATGGTTGATGTTATGTACTCATGTATTGCAGATAGCAAGTAATGGCATATTCGAGAGTCTGACCCACAAAGTCGTTATAAATCCACAATGTGATCGAATCTCTTTAGCTATGCTTCCTCTTCCAAATCCAGAAAAGGAGATTGGGCCACTCAAAGAACTAATCACCGAGGACAGGCCTCAATTATACAAGAGGCTCAAGGATTATGGCCAAGTTTACTTCAAATACATGGCTTCAGAGGAAAGGCAGATTAATGTTGTCAAAATTAATAACTAAAGGGAATTGCTATTCAGTGTTTAGGATATAATAAATAAGCCTTTGAAATAACGTTTTTATATTGCTTTACGCGTGTTATATCATTTGTATTACTAGATTTAATCAAGTAAATTGCTACTTAGGACAATGTTTTAGTTTTAAGATTGTATGATTTGGTCATAACTATTAGTTTGATTTGAATTAATATATAGTAAAATAGCTTATCTCTTTAAAAGGAATTGGTAGTGGGTTTCTTTTTTATTTATCTATTTTTGGATGTTTCAATCAAATTGTGCAAATCATATATTCTCTCTAGAATTCTCTTTCAAAAAAAATATTATCTCTAAAAAAAATTCAATATAAAACCATTGACAAAACCTATATTCTTGCTTTTTCCTTTTGAACTTTTGTTGATATAAAATTGTACATGAAGAATCCATTAGAGGAATTTTTTTTTTTTGATACTACGTTAGAGGAATATTTGATATGAACAATATTATCGCAATACGTCTGATTAGTGGTTTGGGGAGGGTTGACGGCAACAACTTATGTGTTTTAACTAGTTATTAGGCTTGCACGATGCCCCGGGCTATTAATATTTTCATGTTAGAGTAGCATATAATGCTGCATACTCCCTCCGTTTTTTTTAGATGTAACATTGGACTTTACATTTGTCGAGGCACAACTTTGACCAATAATATATTTCTAATTGTATAAAAGTAAAAATTGTAAAAAAATACTTCCTCCGTTCCAAGATAAGTGAAACACTTGTCTCAAAAAGCTTTCACGTAAATGAGAGAAGTGTTTCACTTATTTTGGAACGGAGGAAGTATATATTTGGAAAGTGTATACCGTGACGAATCAAACAAGATCCCACATGACTATATTTTTTCTTATGTATAAATAACAATCAATGGTCAAAGTGTATTGGATGAATAGTGCCCAAAGTCAATATGTTACATCTAAAAAAAACGGAGGGAGTAGTTCATTGGTTAGAACTTCATTGTATTAACATGAGGTCACGTGGTCGAATCTTATACGGAGCATGTTTCTAAGTTTGTTAATGTATGTTGATGACATGAAATGAAGAAACTAAAGGGATAATGCCATATGGCGTGTAAACTTGCATAAGAATGTTTTTTAATATATCTCTATTATATAAGTCAAGGGAGACTATGGTGTCCCACCTGTGAAAAGACTTTTTAACCCCTTAATTCAACCAAAAAATATTACCTATTAAGAAGTTCTTCAATCATAGCCCTTCCTAATTTAAAATATGCATATCAAAGGAAGTTCAAAGTTGATAAAATAAATTGTCATAAAATTTGTGTAGTGAAAGAAAAAGTTTATGATTGAAAAATAAATTAACATAACTAAAACAATTTTCAAATAAAGTACAAAACCAAAGACATAAAATTTTAATTCTACCTAAACTTTTAAACGCAACAACAATACCAACATCCATTTACAAGTCATAAAAATACCGAGAAAACAAAGAGGATAATCTTATCTTTTTAATTTGTTGGGGTCAATAGCTGTCGTGTGTGTTAGTTAGTATAATTTGTCCTTTTATTTTTTCTGGGAATCGTAGTTCTCATTTGTGTTAGTTAAGATAATCTTAGCATTTTACTTTTTGGGAGAAATATGTAATGATTACTAAAAAAATAAGTTCATCTCTATTATATAAGCCAAAACAGGTGTATGTGGTGTTTATCTAAATTTACTGTAATATAACCTCCCTGTATATTCATTACTAATAAATGACAAGGTTAATTATGTCAATTCAATGCCATTGCATCCTATCATGTGTGATTTTTTAAATCCAACGTATAGTAATATGCAATCAACACAAAAATTTCTCACAAATTAAGCAATGACAAAACAACTTGACATAAAAACCTTCAAAGAAATTTTGACATAAAGAACAAAATAATCAATCAAACAAAGAAAAATCTTTCACAAATTTGATTTGGCAATAAAACTTTACATCTAAATCCCGCATCACAATTTCTGAACACTAAATACGATCTTCTTTCTTTGCTTTCCTATTGAAACGACTTCTTTATCAAGTAATTTTTATATTTTGTATATATACAACATGATAATTTATTAATAGTACTGATGATAATTATAAATTACATCATTCAAATTACATTTAGATGAAATTTAAGAATAATCGCCAAAATATTCACGCACGCACCGCGTGTATTGAAGGCTATAGTTTTTATAGATTGGAAGGGAAGAGGTTAATTATGTACTTGGGCTTGGGGAGAATGCCACAAGACCCATGATTTTGTTTTAGGCCTTGAAGATGCACTGTACAAGGCTTTGCGTACAATCTACCTCTTCTTCGGTTCCTGCTACATCAGCCCCTGCAAGTTCTCAATCTTCCCCCCCGACGTGCACTCACTACAGTCGTACTTGACATGATTACGAATGCTACTATTAGTGTGTTGGCTTTCATCCTCGTTTGTGTGGTGGTTGTGGAGGACGTGGCAGGGGAGGCCGTGGAAGAGGGAAGAAGAGGGGGAGCATCATGTGGCCGCCGTCAATCTTCTTCTTCACCAGCCACGACCAATGTCACACAGTAGACGAAGGGCACCAACTCCGCGTAACCAACTCCGTACCAATCCTAGCACAAGCTCGGGCTTCTCCAATGATCGATACAACGTCTAATCACGCTCCTCGAAAGTGCTCAGTCAAACAACAAATTGTTTGGTCAGGAGAACATGCCTACTTGGCTTCTTGATAGTGGTGTGTCTCACCACATGACAGGGACTTTTTAAAATTTATTTGATGTTTGTCACTTGCCCCATAGTCCTGTTAGTCTTCCCGATGGTGTGCAAACGGCAGCTATTTCTTTTCCCTAACATTTAACATTCTTAAAATTTACAGAGACTAGAGAACCCTACAGAAAGGTTAGAGATTTTAGAGAGGTTAAAGGATTCTCCTTGTTTTATCGATCATCTTATATTTAAAGTCCTAGTGCATTGTTCATGGTTTCCTCCCTATTCAAGAGTTTCCACGTTAAATCTTTTAGTGTTTTGTGTTAGATTATGATAAACTCCCTAATGGAGTGTTTCATTGATCAATATATTTATATGGATTACAATAATCGAATTCTAACCATGTTAGGACACCATACAATATAAGGATTAATCTATACAAAATATATCCTAGTTAGATGAGAGAATAATATTATCCTAAATATTATCTCTATCATTTTGTATTGCTTTAATTTCTTATTTCCTCTGTACATTATACTTCGATTGCTTGATTTGTTAGCGCATATTATACGTATTCCTAACAATAAGCATATAGCCATATGATACTTATGAACATACAAAACGTTTTTATCATCAAAACATTATCATTATTCGATGATCTCTTTGAATTTTGTTCATTTTATACAAATTTATGTTGTTCCCCTCAAATCAATGGTCAAAACATTAACTAATTTCTTTTTTGTTTGGTGTTGGAGCGAGCGAGTGGAGTGATGGTGAGGGGGGGACAACAACAGTCTTGCTCTTAGCTAATTGCCATCATACTTTTGGACCTTTCTTCCATTTAGTGGTTGTGTAGGCCTTGCATTCTTGATCTTATTAGCCTCACAAAGAGGTGCCTTTAGAGCTTCAATTTGATCCTTTGTTATCGTTTCCACCTACACACGTAAAATCGACATCCAAATAGAAAGAAGGTTAGCCCAGAAAACAATGAAATTTGCATCAAATGTATCATTTGCCCAAAGTCATGACTAAATCTGCAAGATCCACCATTGGGTATCATTAGACTGTCTTACAACGTTTTTTCATAGAGTTCCCTTTAATACCATAAATAACTTATCATTTACATTTAATATAATACATACAAGAAAATTCATTTTGACCATGAATATAATACACCGGCCTTTTCTTGAAGCATAAAGTCAACCTCGTAAGTTTTGACCATAAATAAACGATAATATATTATATATATGTAAAATTCATATGAGAATCTTGTAGATTCATCTTAATGTGTTCATTTAAAATATTATTTGAATATTTTATAATTTTATAAACACGTAATCAAGAATATTTATGGTTACAGATATATCTCGAAGAGTGTGCATTCATGATTGTTGTACATACCTTTGTAAGAACACTCCAAATAACATTCTCATCACAAGGAGGGGTGGTGAGAGAGCCAGGATATCTGTAATATTTGCGAGGTCTCTTCTTCAAGAAGCTTGACCCGAACCATGGGATGGCAACTTGTCTTTCAAGACCACCTTGACAAGGTTCCTTAGCTAGTTCATCCAATTGGGGTTTCAGCTGAAACTCATCGACCATCATATCAATCAAACAATATAATAACTTAGATAGCATCACATTATCTGTTTCGTTTTATTATACTGAATCATAATCTGATTTTTTTTTTAAATAAGGTGATTAAAGTCGAACATAACAAATACAAAAGAATTATGTTGTGCCATGTGGGACGGTTAAATTTATGGAAACCAATTATTCCCTCCTTGCTTTTGTCTTGTTGACTTTGTTTTGCATAAACTTTGCAAAATTTGACCGTTAATATTTTTTTTTGTAAAGAGAAATTTCATTAAATGAAGGTTAAACGGCATCTACAATAAGTATTAAAGAAAAACAAGATATAATCACACAAGATCAAATCAAATTCGTCTTCGAAGAAACTACAATGAACCAGATCGAGCAATACAAACAAAGCCCCTTGTATTTCTCGAATCACGCAGCCTATTGATGGGGAAGTCATCATTCGACATGGTTTGGGGAAGAAAATTATTGATTTAACCAGGTTGACCGCATCCGAATTTCCAATACTTCGATGTTGATGGTCTTGAACTTCAACCAATAGGAACAATCTCTCATACCAATTTTTAAACTTCCACGTGGGAAGAGACTAAAACTGAACTCCAAACTCCCATAAGAGGAGAGAAAGAACCAAAAATTGGGTAGAAAACTCTCAAAAAGAGAGAGAATGGAATATTATTAATAACAAAAACAATTAAAACTAGAAGAAAAAAGAAGAATTGGGGGCTTACCACCATCGAAACGATGATGGTAGCCCCAAATTAGAAGAAAAAATTAGGGTTTTTTTGGAGGAAGAGTGACTGTTAATACATGATTAAGAGATACGTGTGTACAAAAGGTATAATATTTGTATTGATGATATTGATTAATGCGGAATTAGAGTTGAAAATTATTTTAATTACTATCTTCGATGCCACTTCATTATTCTCGCAAATTTTGGTAAGAACAAATGATTTCGTGTCAATCGTAATTTATTTAAGTCTTGAGGCGAATTCCCGACAGTAAAACTTAAGAGGTCAACTTGCACAATTGCTAATATAAAAATGTAAGGAGTGATTTGCTACTTATCCAATTTTCAAAGTTGTATCATATTTTACAATATAATAATATTACTTTTGGATTGGTTTCAAAATACTTTCATACCAAGTATTTCCTTGAAAGTTATACTACAATAATTTCAAACAAAAGGATACTAAATTAGTGGATAATTTTACAATGGCTATAATAAAACTAAAATTATAGCCATGATAACTTGTCTAATCTAGACTACTCATTTTTTTATTTCAAATCTGTACCATTCATATGACTTTTATAATTAAACTAAAACTAAAACTAACAGTTACTCCTTCCGTTTCAAATTATAAGGCATGTAAACCACTTTGACACATATCAAGAATTTAGTTAGGTTAAGTTAGATTTGCATATGTAATAAGAATTGACATTAAATATTGAATTAATAATACAAAATAACCTATAATCTTATCTTGATAGTACGAAGTTGCATTTAATTTTACATTGGTATGGTAGAATGCCTTATATTTTGAAACAAATTTTTTAAGCTAAAATGCCTTATAATTTGAAACGGAGGGAGTATACATTAATAATTCACAATTAATCATTTACTCGATTTTCAGCAAATTTTTTGAATGTTTTAAAGGTCAATGAAATCAATGGACAGGATGAGTCACTAAAAATAAAGTGTTGAGATTAGGTAATTGAAGTGGCTACAACTTTATTGTACCCACTTAAAAAGCTTCCCAAAATCAGTTGGTAGTTCTTAAATATATCTGTTATCCCCTTTTTAAATTTGTGTGATATAACTAAACAAGAAAGAAGAAAAATATATTGTATAAATGCAGAATATATGAGACAGTTAAACTTAGAAAAACATATACCATGGTAAGAACTGGATCAGGTTTTCCATACTCAAAGAGGATCGCCACAACTGCCCGATTGCCATCATCGGTTGCATGTACTTGATGTAGCTCTGCCGGGTATCTTTATTATGACCATACAATTAAATAGAACAAAACATTCAGTTATGTATATAAGTATATAACATTGAATTTTAAGTAATTTTCAGTAGTACATGAATTAGTGTTACATTCATGCAGATTGTTAAAGTCTACAGAGTTGAAGAAAATAACTTACTGGACACCATTAAGGCGGTGCTCCGATGGAGTATGCCAATGCATCTGCTTCAATTTGTATGTTCTGCCATCGATTATCAATTCTCCTCGTCCATTAAATGCAACCTACATTATCACAGCAAATACATTGTTCAAAATTTTGATAAACATGAATTTATGGCCAAGCTAAGTGTTGAAAGGAGAAAAACCTCAGTATCATAGCCATCAGTGCACAATGTAGCATTGTAAATATGGTACTTTCTGCTCAAAGGTTTCATGGTTTTGTTGACGACGACGTCGTTGGTGTTGATATCAATGGGGGACTGCTTCTTGCCTTTTGAACAAGCTGCATAATTCGGGTGCATGCTTCCCCATTTCTCTGTATTTGAAGAACTAAACTCCGGGAGTTTCTCTGTTTCATATAAGAACAAAAATAAGAATTGTATGTATGTATCATTTCAATATTTTGATTCAATTCGACATTTAAAGTTCTACTGGTTGGTCTAAGTGACATGGAGGATTCTTTTCCCTGATCCTTTGCCCGACTATTCTTAAAAGTTTAACGTGTAGATTTGAGTTGATCTGACTCGTGAGAGATTCGATTCAGTAGGTTTTTTTGGTGTAAATGAGCGACTAAGCGCTTTAATGTAGACGGGATTTGATCTCAGGTCTCGGATATCATTCCACAAAACTTTGCCATCTAAGCTAGATGGCATCCACATTCGATTCAGTAGGTAACCTGATTGATTCATTACCTTTTTAAAGTTCTGAATGCAAAAATCTAATAATTCTTTTATTGCTATTGGGTTTTTTAGTTTGACTTTTTTTAGTCTAAATTTTTTTCCAATTAGAGACGTGAAAAAAGAATATAGCTCAAGTAAAAAATTGAAAGACAGATTCTATACAATTGTGGTTCCTACCTTATGAATAACAACCACCCCTTAAAATACAAATCCTACTAGAGCATGGCCTAATTTACGTGCAAGTCCTTATCTTTGTTAAGAACCTGTTGGTGGTAATGAAAACGAGTTTTAGAGTATTTTTATAATAAAAAGACATGTATTAATGTCTATGGTAACAAAATTCATCCTCAAACATGTGTTTTTCAAAGAATTATATCCCCTCAATATTCTGAAGTTCTAATATAAATTAATGAAATTTTATGAAGAACATAAATGTTTTAAGGTGAAATAATTGATCGACATGAGCCATATATCCATGATTATATTACACTAGAATGACTATTAATATTACCATCAGTTATGACCGCTTACCTTATGGCTGTTATGTAGTTAGTCGGAGAGGTTGTGCAGGGAAGAGAAAGAGAGCATACCTGAAGCGAGGGCCACGAAGAACAAGAAGGAAGCACAAAGCAAGAAAAGGGTTGAAGAAGAGGAATTCATTAGGAAATTTTTGATGGGACGGTTATGTTTTGCTGATATTCTCCCCTTGTTCAAAATGGCCTAGATCATTGCATTTACGCTAGATTATAGGAATACAGTGGCTAAGTTTGGACCTTAAAATCCTGAAATAAAATAACATAACATAATCTATATTTATACTACCATATGGAGTACAATTTACAAGTATTTTATTTCAGTTTTAGCTGCATCTTGGACTCTTGGTGGACCATATAAAGTCAAGTACAGGTCACAGAATTTCCTGTCTAAAATAAAACTAATTATTTTTGAGATCTACTTTTGCCGTTTGTATGAGTATTGTCTCCATATAGAAGGAATCTCTTCTTTATTACGGACCTCAATTTACATGGAGTATGGCTAAATAGTAAATTGTTTGTTTGCGAATAAGAGAAAAGCATATGAAAGTGAAATGGGTTTGATTTACTTATTTAATTAACAAATACTTCAGTTTAGTATAATTCTATCAGCCGTTCTATTAGATTTAATGACGATTTACAAGTTTAGAGTTATTAGCAATAGAGGTGAAAAAATTGGGCATTATTTGAAAAAAAAACACCTAAGACTCGTGCTATCTAATATAATTTCCCATTTGTAAATCCAAGTCAAAACAAACCTCACAATCACTATTGAGATACACCGTCCTATAACGATATAACTAATTTTTAAAGCTAACAGATGGACCACTCACCACTATTAACTAGAGCTCATAACACTAAAATGAAAAGACTTCAAATCTTTTGGTCCAAAATTAAAGACATAAAAAGATCTAATACTGCATCTCATTCTCTCGTATTATATGCCACCATGAAAGGATCAGATTAAAACTCCAACATAACAACTTTTTCAAGTCAAATAAACAAATATAACCTCCCCCATAATTGGAGTCATGCATGCCATCCCATTATCGTCATATCCTAACGCACTCTTGAGTGCACAGTGCACTGTAAGTGGTCAGTAAAGAACAATTGCGCTCTCTCTCTCTCTCTCTCTCTCTTAGCATTCAGCAAAGTTAATGGTGGTGCCATGCTGTGAAAAGAACTGCATATTCTGGACTTTTGTGTTTGTTTCCACAGCTACAAGAAAATTTTAGGCAGCCTAGTGATACTCGTAGCAGCCCCATTCACAGGATATCTTCCTTTGCCTCGGAACATGGTTAATTGGTTATGCTACCGTATCAGGATGGGTCACTTGTGTATGTAGGTCTGGTTCACGGATCAGGATGGGTCACTTGTGTCGGGTTCGGGTTCACTTTAAATGGGTTAGGAACCTCTTGACTTGAAGTCTTGAACCTGATGTGTTTTCATAAACAGTTTGAAAATTGAAACCCAATTTGATATGGCTTTAATTAGGTCAACCTGAACCTGATCTACCCAGCCGGTATATTTTTAGTTTTTTACATATTTTAATTTTTGTAAAAAGGTTAATAAAACTTGTTCGACCCATTTATTTTGGGTCAACCCAAAAACCATTTTATATTTGTAACCTGTCTCTAAGCTGCAATTTATAAATTAAGCATATAAAAATAAAACTAAATACTTCTTAATATTAAAATTTAATACTCACAGAGTCACAATCTGGTGTAAGTCATAGTTTTTACTTTAGCACCCAGCAAAAATCATCTAAGAGGCTGGATCTAATTCTTAAGTGTTGCTCATAGTCACAAGTCAGTCAAAAGCTTATAATTATAAGTTATTACAAACCAAAGTTTCAAAGATCCAGGCCATAATACATCATTCTAAAGTAGCTTAAAGCCTAAAGCTAAGCACAATTAAACGTGGTGGAAGATACTTGTGGACTCTCAACTTCAGGACTAGGACTCAGAGATAGGGCTAGGAGAACCTCAGCCCATTTAATTAAATGGGTCGAAAACCTCAACTGGACTGTAATAGACTAGCTAGCCTCGGGGGTAAGGGTACTTTTGGTAATAACACACTAGTATTATGTTAGCTTGAGGAGTAAGGCAAGTAGACTATAAATAGAGGAGATTAGGGAGAGAAACGATAATGAAGAATATATTTGAGAGTTCATTTTAGTGGTTAGTTTGGGAGTGTGACCAAGTCACTCGAAAACTTGGCAATTATCCTTTTATTTTCTGTAATTTGCATCTCCATCAATCAAATATCATCATCTTCTTCCTTTATTTTTCTGCCAACATACTCAGTTCATTACAAATGGTACCAGAGCAGTTCGATTCAGGGAAGTTAGGTTGCTGATTTTTTCGATTTCACACTCAAAAAAAAAAAGGAAGAATGCAGCAGATAAGAAATCTGATCAATGAGGGGTACACAGAAATCATGAGGAACTTGACTTCATGGTATCCAGATCTGAAGAAATTGCAACACATCCGGTATGAGCTTCAACTCCCTCTATTTGATGGAAGAAATCCGGATGAATGGATTTGGGAGATGGAAGAGTACTTCCAACTATTCTGGTTTAGCGAAGAGGAGAAGTTGAAGGCTGCGTGTGTTGGCCTTAAGGATGACGCGGATGGTTTGAAGCGGAGCACGGGCGACGACCTTTTTTCCGGTGGTAGGATTTGAAGGAGCAAATGATGCGGCATTTCCCTTCAACACTGGAGTTTTCACACCAGAGCTTAGCAAGGCTTGTGAAAAATCAAACTCATCTTCAAGCTAAGGGTAGGGCTGATTTTTCCACAGCGAGTTCTTATCTCAAAGAACACCAACAATCCCAACCACAAGGATTTGGGAAGCTGTCAGTGGAAACGGAGCAACCTGAATGGGAGGAGAGGAAGGGACGGCCAACTCCGGTGGAGGAAGAGAAAGTGGTGGAGGAAACAAAGGAAACTCAAGCCACCATTGTTGACTTTCAGGCTTCCGGCGAGGAAGAAGTTGACGCGGAGGAAGAGGATTCTTCAAATGTGAAGAAAAATGGATCTGGAGATAATCAAGGAGAGTTCGTTGTTGGTTGGTTGGGTGGTGGGTCCGATGGACTTGTAGGAGACCAAACTCATGGAGCATTCGAAAGAGAAGGTGCTAGAAATTGTGGTTCTGGTGGAGGTCCAGGTATTTTGACCGGAAATTGTAAGCGGGGTGATGGAACCACCTCTTGCGGTGGCCGGAATGAAGAGGGAAAAAGTTTCACAAAAGGTGGATCAGAGGCAAGCGGGTCGGGCGGGGGACCTGGAGACTTTTCGGGTAAAAATACTTGTGATGGTTCGAATTTCTTCGCCGGAGAAAGTTTTGGTGGTGAAGCAAGGTGGCTATGGCAGTGGGACTCGCGCATATAATTCACGAAGATGACCATGAGAGAGAGGAAGAAGGTGGGATTTCTGTTGGCTTGCGAAGAAGGCACTAGAAGAAGATGCTTTTAGTAAGGGCAAATTGGGAATTAAGCCCTGGGCGAGAAAGAAAGGTTCTTTGGCAACCATTTCTTTACATATCGGGTTCTCTTTAATTAATAAGACAACCCATTTTTGAGGCCCAAAATCCTCAACCCAAATCACTCAAAACTTTTCTTTTTAATTCCCTCAACCCACAACCTTCTAGTCTTAACAACTCTAAGGCCCATATATTTTCCTACCTTTATAAAACCAATTACCCCACTCTGACGACCCAACCTACTCACTCTTCTATAACCCAATCCAGTCCACCTCTTGAAAATAAAAAACCTCCGACATTTCCCACTAAATCTGCCCTGTTTTTCCAACCAACCAAATTTAAAACCCAGCCTTCACACCCAAACCATTAGTGTTTATACTCAATTTTTTTCAAACCCAACTTTCTTTTCCTGCTTCCACCCCCCACTTTCATCAGATCAAAACCAACACCACTCATCCCACAACAAGCAGACCATCACAACAGGCCACCAAAATCTTTCATAATAAGTTCCAAGACCCTTTCATCATAGTTGTGCCACCCATACCAGTGAGAGAATGGTCCCAAGAAGTGATGCAACACAAACCGAAGTCAAAATTGTGTGTGACACATGAAGGATTGCATGACAGTGACTATCACTCTAGAGGCCAAGAATTCAGTGATGACTTTCATCCACCTTGAGGACAAGGTGGAAGTTTGGCGGGCCGGTATTGTAATAGACTAGCATCGAGGGTAAGGGTACTTTTGGTAATAACACACTAGTATTATGTTAGCTTGAGGAGTAAGGCAAGTAGACTATAAATAGAGGAGATTAGGGAGAGAAAAGATAATGAAGAATATATTTGAGAGTTCATATTAGTGGTTAGTTTGGGAGTGTGACCAAGTCACTCGAAAACTTAGCAATTATCCTTTTATTTTCTGTAATTTGCATCTCCATCAATCAAATATCATCATCTTCTTCCTTTATTTTTTCGCCAACATACTCAGTTCATTACACGAACCTGCTTATTTTAGTTGGGGTTGGGGTCCAATTAGCATGTCCGATCAGCTTCTTCGCTCTAAGTGGATGTGAATTTTTATACTCCAACTACTAAATTGGTAGGCGGTTATGTTTATGAATTTTTGGCTAAAACTTAAAAAAAAAAGTATCATCTCAATGTTCATGATATTGGTTAATGGACAACGATAGCCAATAATATGGGTAGGTTCAAATAAATTAGTGGACAAAGTGTTCTGATGGACAATTTCTTAATTAGGCATGGTCAATGCTCAAATGAATAGGTAAAAGATAGCACATATGATAAAAGAAAATTTAGAATACCTAAGATCATTTATCTCACATCTCTCCTATATCTTCCTATATTTTTGCATTGCATTGGTCTCTGTTATTAACAGCCCTGTATTGACCTACAACGACCAAATATATATAGTCCATGATAATGCATATACAACGACAGCAACCACAACCACCACCTTAATACTTGCCAGATTTTCATGAGATGATCCACATAGACCATCTGCCTCCATCGGTCCATCCTCTTATGAGATCGTTATATGCTCTCACAAAGCTAATTTCTTTTTCAGCACTCTCTATCCAAGTCATCTTTGATCTTCCCCGATTTCTTTTAAATATCTCGTATCCCAACTCTCCACTACCCTAACTAGTGTGTCATTAATCCTGTACACTAATCGGTGATTCGGTGCGTCATATGTCATAGATAGCCAAACCACCACAACCAGCTCTCTCTTATCTTATCCTCGATATCTATAACTCCAATTCTCTTTTACATATCTCAATCTAAATTCTATTTTTTAAGGTGTTACCATACATCCATCTCATTATGCGCATATCTACTACCCTCATCTTCCTAATATGATCATTTTTAATTGCCTACCACTCGGACCCATATATTAATATTGGTCTAACTCAATATGCTCGTATCTACTATCCTTATCTACAAAATATGATTTTTTTGGCCCACAGACCTATATAAAATTAACAGTCTATATACTCCGTTTTGCTTCTACTTAGCCTAAACCCCTCGAGATTCTAATGTTTGACTCTATCACTCCAGTTTAGCCTTAGCCCTATATCTTGTCGGCTTCTAATGCAATATCACCCTCAAACAACATAAACCACAATGTCTCATCCATAGAAGCTTATGCACCTACAATAGCACTTTTGTTTTCAAATTTTCATTACTATAAAAAATATTGGAGAAAACCACATGTTTGACCGTTTGAGAGATGAAGTTTCATTATAGAGGGCACAAGGATAGAAATTTTGTTTACATATAAAGTCATTGCCATTACCATACCATCATTATATATACCCACAACCAAATATGCTGCAAGTTATCCATTTGTGGCTGAAGAACATACTACAAGTTCAATTATTCATTTTTTCTGGCATACTCATCAGATGAAACACAAAATGCAATAGATTATATATAAGTAACATCAATAATGCCCGAGTGTTCTAATAACCATCCGTGCGAGAATCAAGTGAGAGCAAGATGGTGAGCATCACCCTTACTGTCATGTATATATACCCGCAAGGCCGCAACCAAATATGCTGCAAAAGTCATCCATTGTGGCTCAAGAACATACTACAAGTTCAGTTCTATTCTTTTTGGAATTCTCATCAGATCAAACGTGCAATGCTATAGACCACATATATGTAACATCAAGAATGCCTGAATGTTCTAGAAACCATCCGTGCAAGAATTAAGTGGGAGCAAGACAGGCTGCCATCTTGTCTCCCACACCCGTAGGGCGGGATCGATTCTCATGGGGAACTTGGGATGGGAGGAGGGGGGTGTTATTTCTTCTGAGCCCTGGGTTAGACTCCTACGCAACCCAAATCCTTGTACCATGTTAAAAATATTTAAAGAAAAAAAAAAGATCATCCATGCATAAGCAAATTCTAAAAAAATTAATGTCACGAGAAAACGAGGAAGACTCTAAAGAACATGCCTTTCACATATACTGATGCACTTAATCCTACAGCAGATTTGGTGCAGTGATCTGATATTCCAACAGCAGAACAGATAGTGGGGGATATCTGTTACAATCCTACAAGAGTGCCTCAGCACATGCTCTAGTTAAAGGACTCTGCTTAAACTTTCTACAATTATTAAGATTCTCCACTGTTAATGGATCAAAATAAGACTTGTAGAACATATATCACCTTTTCGTTCTTTTTCTTTTTGTTGGTTTTCTTTAGCAATTGTTGTCATAGGGTCTTGTCTTATGGTCCTCATTAATTCTAAAAATGAGTTGAATGGGACACCAAGAGGAGTGATACTTATCACGCATCATAATGTGCACTCGGTTCATTGACACCGTGCTTACCCCCCACGGCAGCACGTGCATCACAAACACAGTGATGAGTAAATCACGTGAGTAACATTTAAGATACACACTAACAAGAGCATAGAACAAGTATACAACAACAAATTGACATCTATCGATATCAGCTGCATTTCTAGAGGTGGGGGTTTCACTTATCCTTCCATCCTCACTCCTAAGGATCAGGCTTGCTAAACTGGACTGGGTTTACTTAAGAGAGATTCTGGTCTAATAAAGTCGTCTTTACCATGATTAAGAATATATATGAATAGATCCATCAATACAACACGTAGAAATTTCAAGATCATCCTCGTTCACCAAGACAATGGATGACACGGTCATAAAATTCCTGGATCATCATACGAATCTCCAGAATCTCTCTTAAGTTGGCTGAGAGCCTCATGCAGTAGGCAGTCAAGTCTTTAACTACTAGCTAGCACTTGGAGGAAAACATGGAATAAGACATCATAGTTGAAAAGGCCAAGGAAAACCCCACACAAGTCAGTAATTTTATATATAGCATTGAGTCATTGACCAAAAGCATAATAACACAGGTGATGTTGGTGCACATGATAACCTATAGAAATTGGTCATAGCCAAAGGTACAAGCCCTTAGCTGATGCAACAGCCCAATATAAATTGGATGGAACCATACGCCATCCTCGAACAGCCATCGAGATACCCATCCTAAAATACCGTTATTATTCTTCTACACCTTTAGAGAAAGTATCACCCTTAGAAGATGAGCCAAAACAGAGAGTGATACTAGTTTTTTAAGAGTCACACGATATAGTGCAAGAAGAAAACCAAATTTAATGCTAATTCACAAGGGTTCTCTTTTAACTGAAATGAAGTTACAATAATATAAAGGCATAATGCCATAATTGATTTTTGATTGAAAGAGTACACGATCTTACAGCTAATCTACTCACTCATATTGAGATCACAGTTTTATTATGTTTCTGACTAGATGTATACATCAACATCATGTATTACCTTCAGTGTGGAAAGTAGAAACAAAGGTATATTAAGTACAACTACATATCTACAAGATAGAGAGAACCTTCATTTATCTCAGAACATCCGCTACTAAAGAGCATATGTAGCTTTTAGGTAATCTACTATTTCTGCACTCTCAAACATTTGCACCCCTGTATTAGGATCTTCCAAATAAGGAACCTGACAAGATTACGATTGGGAAAACATTAGTCAGAGCTTACAGTATCACCTAACGTGATATAGGGGACATGACTGTAAAATCTCCATAAAGTAATTACCTGAAAATGACCAACTCTTGCATACAGATCCTGTCTTTTGGGGCTCCCACGTGCGCAACTGCAAAAATAAAGTGTTTTTATGAGCCTTTTAGAGGCATGGATGGAGGAGAAGATCTTGACAGTCGATCAATACATGAAGCTTACTCGATAAGCATTTAAGTCATAACTGTAATTTTTACCCAGCCTACTTATATTTATCTAAGTTTCACATTATTATTTTTCAGTCTAAACTCTAAAGTATCATGTCTAGGACCTCAGAATTTCCAAGATTGAAACATGGGTATTATAAAATAGTCCCTCTATCTTTTTAAGTTCTTCTTACCGGGAATGTGGGAAGAGACCAAGGAAAACCAACTTTTTGTAATCCCTCGCTTACTTTTTGGAACTTCTCCTTACTTTTGAAACTTCTTGCTTACTTTCTAGTACTTCTCTCTTACATTTTGCCTTTTTGGTACTTCTATCTTACTTTTGTTGTCTAAATAAGGTAATATTCCATCTAGGAAAAACATTCTGAAACACCCCAATGAGGAAACCAGGAAGAATTTATAGAAACGGAGGGAGCAAGTCATAGAAGACACTGACTAATTAGGGGTAAAGGTTGTATACACATTGACATCCAATACATGCCGGAAGGGGCATGCATAATTGTTACTACATCCCATATAACAGGTCTTGTTTTGATTTTAGGAAGCCAAACAATCTTAACTTGACCACTCAGGCACTCACACAAGAAATAAAAATTAAAAAGCTAGATTTTGTAATAAAATTAATATTGTTCGAGATCTTCCAAATAGATGTCTTCCGGAAGAACGAAAAGTTGCATTGCGTACCATCTTCAATATTGTCCAAAAGAAAAAAAAAATAACGAAATTTGCAATGCCTACTATCTTAACTAATTTGTTTATAAAAAAACAAAAATTTGCATTGCATTCCATTCCATCTTAATTATGTTCTTAACAAATCCTGGTCAAAGTCCACGTTCTTTGACTTAGAAAAGTCAAACCCAAACCTTCTTTCGGACAAATGGAGTATTGTTCTACCCCCTCCTTTTATGTTACTTGTCAAATTAAGGGAAAGGAAAACAAAAGGGGTGAGAGAATATTATCTAGTATACATTGTGGTCACCATCTTTCAACTAATCTATGTTTCGATTTGTGGAAGTACTCAAAGATTAGTGTATAGTAATAGAAACTTGACAAGTATTTATGGCGAACCAGAATTTTCGCAACTAATTTAGGATGGACTGCTAATTATGCAACATTAGTGTTGCGAGAAGAGAAAAATCTATATCTAACGATGGTGAGGGGAGGCATAGCAACAAACTTAGCAAACAAATTCAGAAGGTTCCACATAATACCTGCGTTGAATGTGTGGCAACTCCAGTTCCACAAGCACATTAGTGTTGCGAGAAGAGAAAAATCTATATCTAACGATGGTGAGGGGAGGCATAGCAACAAACTTAGCAAACAAATTCAGAAGGTTCCACATAATACCTGCGTTGAATGTGTGGCAACTCCAGTTCCACAAGCACCTCACGAGCAACTTTGCAAAAAGGAGAACCCTGAAGTGATACAGATAGTACTTAACAGTCCATAATTTGATGAAGAAACATAGTTTAAGACTACATGAGGTATTTTAAAATCTGATGAGTAAAACCTCATATGCCCACAATACAAGTGGCTTAGGTGGCAATTTTGCTGGAGTATAAGATGACCCCTGGAAAAAAGAAAAACTGTGAGAACTATTGATTTCAGCAATCAAAGAAGCTTTAGCAATCAGGAAATCACAGGTGATCGAGTACAACTTACTCTACCCATACGACCAATCATTGCAAATCCTTCCGTTAAGGTCTAAATCACCCACCAACGTTAGAAAAACCATTCATTAGTATTTCGTGTTCAGTACAGGGGGGAACACTATGCAAAAAAATTAAGATACTAACCGTTAGTAGACCTAGAGACAACAAAAGTGGGACTTGACCATCACCTGCATACCGAACTTCGAAGTCAGAAGACTTGTCCAGGACCTTCCTGGAGGAATACATGTAGCACAGTATATTCTAGATTGAACACTTGAGTCATTGACAGAAGAGATACTTCAATTAGATTCTAGATTGATTCTAGATTGTACATCTGACATTCTCTAAAGTGAGATACAGTTTCAAGTGACTTTATTAAGAGGTGCCTGAAACACATATCTATCATATAAGAGTTTTTTCAATATCCCAGACGATGACAACTCATGATTAAAAAATTTGGAAAATTAATATATGTAGGATGATGAAGTAGGAGACTACTTTGACCAATTACTCCCTAATTCCCTTATCTTTGAAAATTTTCAACCTAGCTCTTTTACCCAGACTTATGTTTTAGTTCAATAAAGTTGTTTAGGCTGTTTGTTCATACACTCAAATTTTCTGAAAGGAAAGACTATAAGAAAGGGTTTGTCAGGGTACTTGTACCACCGCCATTTTAACTTTGAAATATTATGCAAGACACGATAAAAGCATAAGCAAATAAATAAGAAAGCAAAATGGCTCGAGAGTGTATTTTCACACCCTATGAAATGTTTTAGTTGAATGTTCCACATGGCAATTCTACACATAGGCGCTGTCTTTTGGACTTATTTTCAGCAAAAATAAGTAAAAATAAGTTCACTTCCAAAATAAGTTCGAGTCTTATCTAATGTTGTAATTATTATTTTTGATTTCAATATTATTATTTATATTGTTATTATTATTTCTAATTATTATTATTTATTATTTATTATTATTTATTATTCTTTATTATTATTAATATTTATTATTATTATTATTTATTATTATTATTTATTATTATTTATGATTATTATTTATTATTTATTATTATTATTAGTTATTATTTATTAGTTATTATTATTATTTATTATTATTTATTATTTATTATTATTATTTATTATTGTTATTATTATCTATTACTGTTTATTATTTATTATTGTTTATTATTTATTATTATTATTTATTATTTATTATTATTATTTATTATTATTATTATTATTATTATTATTATTTATTATTTATTATTTATTATTTATTATTATTATTTATTATTTATTATTATTAATATTTATTATTATTATTTATTATGATTATTTATTATTATTTATTATTATTATATATTATTATTATTATTATTTATTAATAATTTATTATTTATTATTTATTATATAGTATTATTTATTATTATTATTATTATATTTTTATTATTATTTATTATTTATTATTATTATTATTATTATTATTTATTATTATTATTTATGATTATTATTTATTATTTATTATTAGTTATTATTTATTATTATTATTTATTATTATTATTATTATTATTTATTATTGTTATTATTTATTATTATTTATTATTTATTATTGGTATTATTTATTATTATTATTTATTATTATTTATTATTGTTTATTATTTATCATTATTATTTATTATTTATTATTATTATTTATTATTATTATTTATTATTTATTATTTATTATTATTATTTATTATTATTATTTATTATTATTATTATTTATTATTAGTTATTATTATTATTTATTATTTATTATTTATTATTTATTATTATTATTTATTATTATTATTTATTATTTATTATTATTTATTAGTATTATTTATTATTATTATATATTATTATTGTTATTATTATTATTTATTAATAATTTATTATTTATTATTTATTATATAGTATTATTTATTATTATTATTATTATTATTATTATTATTATTATTATTATTTATTTTTATTATTATTTATTATTTTTTATTATTATTTATTATTTATTATTATTATTATTTATTATTATTATTTATTATTATTATTATTATTATTATTATTTATTATTTATTATTTATTATTTATTATTTATTATTTATTATTTATTATTTATTATTATTATTATTATTTATTATTATTATTTATTATTTATTATTATTATTTATTATTATTATTATTATTATTATTATTATTATTTATTATTTATTATTTATTATTTATTATTATTATTATTTATTATTATTTATTATTTATTATTTATTATTTATTATTTATTATTATTATTATTATTATTATTATTATTATTTATTATTATTATTTATTATTATTATTTTTATTATTATTATTATTATTTATTATTTATTATTTATTATTTATTATTATTATTATTATTTATTATTATTATTTATTATTATTATTTAGCAAAAATAAGTTCAGTTCAGCAAAAATAAGTAAAAATAAGTTCATTTATTAGTATTATTTATTATTATTATATATTATTATTGTTATTATTATTATTTATTAATAATTTATTATTTATTATTTATTATATAGTATTATTTATTATTATTATTATTATTATTATTATTATTATTATTTATTTTTATTATTATTTATTATTTTTTATTATTATTTATTATTTATTATTATTATTATTTATTATTATTATTTATTATTATTATTATTATTATTATTATTATTTATTATTTATTATTTATTATTTATTATTTATTATTTATTATTTATTATTATTATTATTATTTATTATTATTATTTATTATTTATTATTATTATTTATTATTATTATTATTATTATTATTATTATTTATTATTTATTATTTATTATTTATTATTTATTATTTATTATTTATTATTATTATTATTTTTTATTATTTATTATTTATTATTTATTATTATTATTATTATTATTATTATTTATTATTATTATTTATTATTATTATTTTTATTATTATTATTATTATTATTATTTATTATTTATTATTTATTATTTATTATTATTATTATTATTTATTATTATTATTTATTATTATTATTTAGCGAAAATAAGTTCGGTTCAAAGAAAATAAAATAAATTCGGTTCGGTTAAGTAAAAATAAGTTCAAAAGAAAGCTGGGCCATACTACTAAAATAAGTTCACTTCAAAGAAAATAAGTTCGGTTCAAAGAAAATAAAATAAATTCGGTTCAGTTCAACCAAAAATAAGTTCAAAAGAAGAAAACCATACTACTAACATTAAAGATAATTTTCGTCATTGGGTAACCAAGATGCTTGAGCTATAAATCTAATAAATTTAAATGATATCTTCTCTCATCTCAATCTCTTCTAAATTTGCTTCACATCCAAAAAAAAAAAGGTTGCATGCTAAGTACACTCTAGTTCCTCTATCAGCACACGTGGATAAATGTTCAATTCATTTGGGGAAGAATAGGCATTATAGTAGAAAAAACTTTTTAATTAATAGAAAAAAATGTAATTGGTTAAATATAACATGAATTTTCACAGATATGTACAAAATAATAAAAACTGAACTATTTGCTATTAATAATATGAACTTTACTCTTCACTGTGCAAAAGAATAGGGGAATCAGCAACGACAAAATATTCTGATAATATACTGCCAAAAAACGTTTTTAAAACAAACAGGATATTTTGTGCTTCATAGATTTGTATATATCCTGATGTGTATGATTTTCTTTTTTCTTATTACTTTTCAAAGTTTTTCATCATAATATACTTGAAGTATTCCATCCCCATTGAGCAACATATTCTTTTTCAGAACCAATAACAGAGTTCATATTATTTATAGCAAATAGTTAAGTTCGTATTAATTTGCACATATCAGTAAAAATTTAATTATTTTTAGCCAATGTACCTATTAAAAAAAATTTACGAGTTAAGCTTTGCCGGTCAACAGTCCTCAAACACAACAAACAATTGATGACAAAAATATACAGCTAATATAGATGGGTAAAGAAAAAAATTACGGAGGGAGTCAGATAGAAGTGAATTAAGCACATGGATCCATGAATCAGGGAAAACAACTTAAAACGATATGTATGAAAAGGAATGTAATTTATCAACTGGATAAGCATGTCATACAGACACATGAAATGAAGAACTCAGACTAAGAATGTTATAAAGGAACAAACCATATTTATTGACCAGGTACTTAATTATGTCATCTGATTCATACATAGCCACTCCTGTGTTTGGATCCACCTGCAATCAGCCAACTAAAATTAAACTTTTTTGCAAAATGTCTAACAAAGAATTATTAACACAACTGCTATCCGGGAGAGGAGAGGTAGAAGTAGAAAAGTTCCGACTTTTAAGGGACCATAATGTCTGAACCTTTAGGCCACAGTCTAGAAAATGAGACCTGTTAAATACTCGTAACACTAATCCAAAAACAGAGCAAGTCAATGGGTCAACCTACAAAGCTGGTAATGCTTGCATGATTCCATCAAGATAGTCCACACTATCTGCGGAAGCAGGCTCTAAGTCTTGTAACAGATCTTCTCAAAAAAAAAAAAAAAAAAAAAGTCTTGTAACAGATAATGGCTTCCTCACACAACCCTCCTTTGAAGTGTTGGTATCCGGACCAAAGGATTCTCTTAGTAAGGTTTCCTACACCATAAGTTAATCATGACCACTAGAGACATCGTGATATTGTACCAAATACAGGAGAAAAGTATTCATATTAGCTAATGTCCTTAAACCACTGAACGATTTTCATGACCTTATTTTCAACTGCATGGAGTCCTGTACAATAGATATCTATACTCAATTGTCACTGACTTGTTGGGGGTATTACACAATAAATTCATCTTCTTCAGTAACTTTTTAAAGGGATAAAACAGATTAACAGAGCTCAGTTTCCTTGCATTCTTCTACATGCAAGTGCACAAGTATGCTATAGATCTTATAGGAGTTAAGGAAAGTCTAAGGTCTACCCTGCTAGTTTACCCTGCTATTTAAATCAGAGTAAAATTTTCACCTTTAGCTCTTAATTCTAGCGAATGACCCCTAGCTTAAATTTATGGTAATGTAATTGACTTCCAACATTATTTTCAGAAATTATCCACAGGAAAAAAATCAATAGCCACCAATAAAAGAATTTCGAACTTCTGAAGCATATGCTATGTCACAATTCCAGTGATCTTCCAGGGGCTAACTCGGGTTTCTAAAAGTGAAGAAGAGTATTATATGTCTTCAAGCTACATGACCAAGAAAATTGAATCTGATCAAATTAAAACAAATTCAAACTAGAAGAACTTGGTACATTTATTAAGACACTCAACTAGAAAGGGTCTTTACAATAGTGTATGGTTTCATCTACGATTATGCAATATAAGAATTGATAGAGTATATTGCCAAACCATGTAAGGGAACTGCTTCTTTCCACCCATCTGAGCTGCTTTGGGGCGAAAGTTTGGTCCATTTCTAGGACAAGGATAGTACAAGACATCAAGATCCAGCACTGCTACAATTTCCCTGACCTGTTTACACATCAGAACAACAGCTGAGTGAGTAAAGATTAGAAAACACATTTGAAAGCATATATGTATGTATTACTCCCTAGGACAGGTAAAAGCAAATATAATTAGCATCCGTCTAGAACCACAAATAAATTATAAATACTTGATGAAGTTCATAATACCTTTCGGCAAAAAGGACAACTGATACATTCAGGTCAATTGGAGGCCATGAACAGTGATGCAAAAGGATCAAAGCAGTTAGTTAGATTTCCAATAAGCTGTAAATGACTATGATAAAGAAGGAGAAGCCATATGCTTCCCCTTCCCCACAATTGCCTACACTCAAAAAGAGGGATGGAAAGCAGTTCAATTTTAATACCTTTCAAATTCATATATCTCAATAGGCTTTTCAGGACGTGGACCCAACTTTGAGCTCTCCTTCAACTTAAAACCTGAACCAAATATTAGAACAAGAGAAAGCAGCAATAAGCAGAGAAAATTAAGGAGAAAAAGAGCATTTCATCCAGCAAGATATTAGTCTAAGAAGTAGAGAGAGAAACCATCGAGTTCAGATTTTAACAAAAAATTAATAAAAAGCAGCTACCAAATCACAACTTCAGCAAATGAACCCACAACATCACTTTCTTAAACCAAATTTTTAGCCCCTATGTGGAAAGACAGAACCATTAAATATTACATAATTTACGCAACACAAATATACAAACATTCAGCAGCAACGTCAGACATTGTTCATATCCATTCTAAAAGTACCAAGAGGCAATTAAGATAATACAAATAAATTCATTCAAGAATAGAGTTCTCAGACTCGAGAGAAGTAAAGAGCTAGAAAACAGACATACACAAACGCAAGCAAATAAGAATCTAATTTTTCGAGTGAATTGATAAAGTTTTACATATTGAGCACAATGAGATGATTGATGGAGAAACTTGTTAACAGGTTGATCTATGCAAACTAAAAATAAAGACATTGAACAAAGACAAAGAACATAAGTCCATGCTTAGAGCATCTGGAGAGCCTGCTGTTTCTCTAACCAGGAAGCTTGGCATTCAGAAATCTATACCAAATCATTATCTTACATAAAACCCAGGATTTCAAATGAAGAACAGATACTCATATCAGAGAGCTCTTAAATGCCTATTCTCATTAGGTTAGTAGAAACAAAACCAAGGTAAGCATGAATCTGTGCATGATAACTTATTTTCTTACTACTAATAAGAAAAACTGTCCTGCTGTAGAGTTACAGAACAAGTTGAGAGAAAAAATAAAACCCACAAACATCCTTTATCTCTTCCTTATGAGAGCTTCTTCAATTCAAGATTTTCAGGACACTCATAGCAACATAATCTGGCAGGGAGCTCATATAACATTTAAGACCACCCAGCCTGCGAAGAGAAAAAAGAGGTAGCGACACATGTGCAAGGCCATGAAGAAGGGAGGGGAATCTCGTGAAGTCTCATGAAAAGCACACCTTATTTACAATGAGGGAGTTGAACAAACATATTACCGGCAAATTCCAAAGCATATTGGTCCGACGGGATTTCCTCCTTTGACACAAAGGACACCGAGTACCTGACAAAGTGTAACACAAGTATAGTTCTTTTTTTTTTTAAAGAGAAATTTCATTAATTGAAGGTCAAACGGCATCTACAATAAGTATTAAAGAAAAACAAGATATAATCAGACAAGATCAAATCAAATTCGTCTTCGAAAAAACTACAATGAACCGGATCAAGAATACAAATGTGACCCCCTAGTATTTGCTGAATCATGCACATTATTGATGGGAAAGTCTTTCATCTTCGACATAGTTTGGGGAAGAAAATTCTCGATTTAACCAGGGTTGACCGCATCCGAATTTCCAATACTTCGATGTTGATGGTCTTGAATTTCAAACAATAAGAACAATTTCTCATACCAATTTTTAAACTTTCACGTGGGAAGAGAATAAAACTAAACTCCAAACTCGAACCCAAAAATTGGGTAGAAAACTCTCAGAAAGAGAGAGAATGGAAGATTATTAATAACAAAAACAATGAAAACTAGAAGAAAAAAGAAGAATTGGGGCTTACTACCATCGAAATGATGATGGCAGCTCCAAACTAGAAGAGAAGAATTAGGTTTTTTGAGGAGGAAGAGGAGAGAGGGAAGAGGAGGAGGCTAGGGTTTTTTAAGTATAGTTGATATACTAGAACCACCATAACATATAACCTCTGTATGTTTGAGCAGCGTAAGACTGCCATGGTCAGTGATACTGATCTAGCCAATATTCAGTCGTTCTTTTTTTTCCAAGGATTGAGTCACAAAAAAAATTATGTTTAATAGACCCTCAAGGCATGCTTATTGACTACTTGTATAGTTGTATGTGACCCTTGGGCTGGTGCTAGTATAGATAGATTACTAGTCTCATATGCACGCAATGCGTGTGAAAACATGTAGAAAAAAATTAATTGCTAATTACATCTAATAGATCAAGGATTTTTAAATTTTTTATCAGTTTATCACACTAAATCAGGGATTTTTAAATTTTTTCAATAAATTAGTTGAGAGGGAAGTAACACGTAAATTTTTATTGTTTTCTTTTTGTTATGCCTTTTTTTGTCTTTTTATTTTTTTTAATTAATTAGGTACTTACATCTCTTTTTATTTTTCTTTTTTTCCTTTTTCTATTTTTTCGTGTCCCACCCCTAATGCCATATACAATAGAGATAATGTTTCTGCTATAACACGCTAGAAAAATAACTATCTGAGTTGTCCCTACTTGAGTTGTGAAGATTCAACCATCGTGTCGGCTCTTGTGTTGAATCCACTCACTTCACTTAACAAAGATCTGTTAGCCCCAACTAAACCTCTTGCTAAGCGCGTCCAATCCCTGTTGTGTGTGAGGCTTGCATTCTTGCCAATAGGCAAGGATGCGCCTCACCTTGCAACCGAGAAACAAGGACATGCTCCACTGGACAAAACCAAACATATCAGCCCCATATCTCCTTCTCTTTGCTAAACTAAGCAAGTCTGCTTCATATCTCATGACTAAATTCACAAAACATCATTCCTTATTAGTGACTCTCTTGGAGGAAAACGATTTTCCTCATTTTCTGTTGTTTGGTTGGACAAGGAATTTAAAAAGGAAAATGAAGGTGGAAAAGAGTTTTCCATTCCTTTATAAATATTTTCCTCCAAAATATTAAGGAAAACTATTTTCCTCCACTCTCTCATTCCCATGGTGTCAATTCTGTCAAAACAAGGCCGCATCGTATCGTATCGCCCGTGTTGTAAAGATTTGCAAATCTACCGAACCGATATTACCCGCATCGTAAAGGTGTAAAAAAGCCGCATTTTAGGCGGGTTCTTGGGATATTTTATGGTTTAAGCCGATATTTGGCGGTACGACAACCGCATCATCCTCGTTCCCGCATCACCGTGACCGTTACCGCGATCGCGACCGAAACCGCATTTTCGAACTATGCTCATTTCCAACATCTCCATCTTCCCCTTCTTAGCTTAATAGTTTTCCGTCAAACCAAACAAAGGAAAACTAATATTCATTTGCGTTTTCCACGAAAAACCATTTTCCTGCCATCAACAGTTTTAGCAAATAAGCAATCTGAAAACTAATATTCATTTGCGTTTTACACAGGAAGATGGTTTTCCATCAAACCAACGGACCCTCAATAGAAACCTCATCTCTTAAACTTCTGAACAAAAGCATATGATCCCCCATCAAGACGTGCTCAAAATACAAATTCTCTACTTCTAAAAACTACGAAATTAACACTGCCATACGTGAATAGTACCAAACCACAACCACATAAACAACCATAACTACATCATCTAAAGCAAATAACACAATCAATTAAACAACATCACCATCTACTATTATCGAATAACATCAAGAATAACAAAACAACATAAAAAAGAGTGATTAAGCAATGAGAAATTACCCATCCACAAAGACACCAGTTCCCAACCGGAATATGAGAGAGAGAGAAGCCCCAAGAATATCAAAAGTCCTATCTGGTCTAATCCCGAATCGCTTCGGCTCCGGCGCCTTAAAATTCGCCGGAGCCGAGAAATTAGGGCTCGATGTCGAAATTGTGGCATCTAAATCCCCTACTGTAGGTTCTGAGATTTCCGTCGAAGCCCTAATTCGAAATGATTTATTCGGCATTTTCCGGCAGGATAGTGGCCGGAGAATTGGGATTTGGGCGTAATTTAGAACTCCGGCCATGATTCTCCGGCGAATTTCCCGGGAAAAAACAGCTTCCGGAAAGAAAATTGGAAAGAGGGAGGAATTTTGAGTGGAAAATGAGTAGAGGAGGTTTTGTGGCAACTGTTTGTTGAAGTGTGGGTTATGGTTTTTTTTTGGTGGCAAATAGGAATACACGTACAGGTAATTCAGTTTAAACTTTGCACTAGGCGGTTAAACTTCCAAGTTCCACCTGGACAACTGTGAAAAATAAGTTTTTTACTAAATAAAATTGGTGGAAATTATCTAATTAAGCTGGACACCTACTCGCTACTTTCTCCGTCCTATAATATAGTTATTGTTTCAATTTTAATGGTCAAACTTTAAGACCTTTGACTAAATATTCTCAAAACATACTCATGTGTGATATTGTTAGATACGTCCCAATGTGTAGTTTTATAATATCAACTTTCTATAATTTTTATTAATACTTAACTAAAGATATTGATGGTCAAATATACGTGCTGGAGGCTGTGCAAAAAGAAACAAAAATTATATTCTGAGAAGGAGGGAGTAGATTTTTACAGAGTTTAGAGTTAAGGAATTCAAATAGATGGAAGTTATAACATTGTAAAATTTTAATTTCCATTTGTTGAAGTTAATATAATGAACTTGCACGCTAAAAGACAATGAACAAAAGTTATTTAAAATGATGAAAAAGTTAAGCAAGAGTTCTCAAACAGTGTATACGACGACATACACAGGAAGGAGGAGGCATAGGGTGTGTTTATTCTTCGAACTCTCTTCTAGACTTTAGGTTTTGTCACATCATATTTTCACTAATTTTTTCCTATTTTTTTTAATAATGAAGCGAACTCTCACAAAACTATTGCAGTCTTGAGAAGACCAAGAGACTTGCATGTAATAGGCCAAGTCAACGTAAAAATGTCATTTGAGATACAAAGTGACGACACGTTAACTTATGAGATGGAGCAACACATGACGACCTACAATACTTGCGCGCTCACACATGTTAATAATGTATAGATGTGTAAATTAAAATGAGTTAAAACTCATCTTCAATAGCTCATGCACAAGGAGTAAAATTGTATCACCCGACCCATCCGGGGTCGAGTATATCCTCACCAATGCGCATCCAAGGCCAACAATAGTCTACAATAACCAACACAAGTTCTTGCGGCGCATTTTGTCCTCACTCATGCGCACCCTGAGAAACTTCTCAGGAGGTCATCCATCCCTCGACTACTCCCAGCCAAGCACGTTAAACTGTGGAGTAACTAAGAAAATGAGCTCCCTAAAAGAAATATGCATCTTGTTGGAATGAGTAGCATGCTAAATCCCTTTAAAGCAATCATGAGGGATATTACAAAAATAGCAAAACTCCTAAAATTTGAGATTTTAATAAAGTAAATTAGCAAAATATTGTTTTAACATGAGCATATTAGTGTTGAATTAGTTAAGCAGTTTCAATCCATGACAAAATGCAAAGCTCTCCTAGCTCGACAAAATTGTTTGGATGAAAAGTTATGACATACCTTTTGTTTTCCTTTTTTTCCTTTTGTTGCATCATATGAGGTTTTACTTGCCAATGCAATACTTTGATCATTAATGTATCTAAATATTTATTATTTACAATTATAAAAAGTTGATATTTTAAAAATACATGTCAACACGAATCTAACAAGATCTTACATGAATATATATTTTCTTACGTTTAGATCAGAAATGATTGTCAAAGAAAAGATATGAAAAGTGAAAAGTTCAAATAATGCAATAGAAAAATAACTGAGGAAGTATCTTCAAACAAATACTTTGAATAAACAAACACGTAGTTGTGCATTCTCTTAATTACTATTTAATACTTCTATCATATTATAGCATTGTGCACAAAATAACTTCTACGGACCAGATGAGTAAATGAGGTTAACTAGACGAGCACAAACACTTTGGCCTGACATGCACATTGGGTTAACTTAACCTATAATAGCCGTGCTTACTGAATCAGACCAAAGACACAAGTGGTTTGAAAAGATGCAAATAGCCAAGGCCATGCCTCCGCTGAATAAATGGTTCTATCAAGCAGGTTGTGCCATGTTTTGGGTCTGAAAATAAAGGTTCCCTAAACTCGGCATGCATCAGGTTGGATCACAACATACTTAGCCAGTTTTACTTTTTGACAAGCACAACACTTAACTGAAAGTCTAGCAGATGAGTATGGAGTTATGTACAAGTTTCCTTGACTACTTGAGTGAGAGGAACAAAAAATATGAGATAAAAGAAAGTTATTGTTGAGAGTATAGTGGAATGGCAAATTCCACTGTTTACCAAAGTGAATGTCCTGACATGCATTTAATGCATGTTAGGAAAAGTTTTCTTCCCCGCGCAGAAATCGTTGAATTTGCAATTGTACACAGTAGAAATTTTGCTTATAAATACCGTCGATGTAAGAATCAGTTTTACACAATACGAATTCAATACACTCTCTGATATATTTCTATCTATAGCTTCTCTCTCTCTACATTTTCTCACAACACGTTATCAGCACGAGTTTGCTACCGAAAAAAAATAAAGGTATACATCCATTCTGTTTCAGGTTCTAATTTTTTTTCTCAAAGCCCAAACCTTTACTATCCAAACATGGATCAACAAAGTAACGGGATTAACATTGTTTTACACAATGTCTCTGTCTCGGGTATTTACTTTTGGATAGAGCGAAACAATGTGACATTCACTACCAACCCAGCGAGGGGAACTGTGAGACAGCCCAGACCCAGTAACATTAACGACAGTACAAATATCCATACCAGAGAAAACCCACAAACCCCTGTTCCCAACACCAATTATAACCCTCATATACAACCAACTGAAAATCAACCTCCACCAAGTAATAAAAGAGATAGGGATGAACAGGAAGGGACTAGTAGTAAACGTCACCATGTCACTAACCCAGAAAATAAATAATTTGATAATAAAGCCACCTTCATGGAGGGCAAGGACATTTATTTTATGTTATTTCTTTTGCTCTTGAACCGCCTATATGGATGGGTTAATTTTTTTTGAACTTGCCGCCTATATGGACGGCCTAGTAAAGTGATAAAATTATTATCTCTTATATGTACAATAATGTTATATGTACGCAGGGAACAAGCATTCAGAACACTATTATATATTACTGTCTCTAATCTTCTATTTCTTTTTTTTTGCATTTGTAGTTACATATATTATATTGTCATTTTACCAACATGCTCTAATATCTATTTGCCAATCTTAAAATTTTATTGCATTGTATATTTTTAACTGTAGATGAACTGCACTGCACAGTTAGGGATAACCCTCTATAAAAGCGGATTACCCGCCCCATTTTCACCACACATCTCTTATCTTCTTCCAAATTTTTTTTCTCTAAACTCACAAAAATTTTTTCTTCTTCCTCAACCTTCCGACCACCATGTTCCACGCCGACGACAACCGTCCTCCACCTTCCTCTTCTTCTTTTGAGGAGGATTTTAGGATGATACGGCTATACTTATTCCTTATAACCGGTTTCTTTTTCCTTCTTATGGCATTTATGATCTATCTCCTCATACACAAATAGGAGACACTTTTTTTTTCATCTCCCTCGTTGTATTTTTTCCATTTTTGGCATCTTTTTTTGTGTCTTTTAAGTGCATTTTTAGGAAGTTTTTTTTTGTTTCTCTCACTCATTGTATTTTTTTTCCATTTCTGGCATTTTTTTTGTTTCGTTATATTGTACGCTATTTTCGTATTTTTTTTTCCTTTTGTTTGTACTGTTTATGTATCATCATAATGATATAAATCGGGGGGAGATAATATATATGATTTATTATCATTTACTAATTTTAAATATTTACATGTTTGTAGTTAAAATGGGAGATCTAGTTAAAAGACAATTTAACATACTAGATCTATCTGGGCAAAAGTTTTTAGAATGGACAGTGGACGCCCAAATGAATTTAAAGGCCCAAGGACTGGAACATACAATTAAGGGTGTGACAACCCAACAAGGTGATGCAACTACATCAGTTAAAAAGGCGACTGAACAAGAAAAGGCAAAAGCCTTAGTCCTTCTCAGGCATCATTTACATGAAAGTTTAAAAACTGAATATCTCCTTGTGGAGGATCCCAAAGAACTATGGGATAGCCTGAGTGAAAGATATGGGCATCACAAAAATGTGCTCCTCCCAAAGGCACAATTTGACTGGCTCAATTTGAGATTCCAGGACTTTAAAGCAGTCAGTGATTACAATTCAACGTTGTTTAGAATTGTATCATTGTTGAAATATTGTGATCATCCCATCACAGAAGAGCAGATGATAGAAAAAACGCTCTCCACTTTCCACGCCTCTAATATAATATTGGCAGAACAATACAGGTTCAGAGCTTTGAAAAAATACTCTGAGCTAATATCAGTTTTACTTGTGGCTGAACAAAATAATGATCTTCTACTGAAGAATCATAATCTTAGACCTACGGGGTCTTCAGCCACACATGAAATAAATGCAATAGAAAGCTCTGATCCACCTGAAGCAAATGCTATACATAGAGGTGGACGCGGTAATTACAACAATCGTGGGAAAGGACGTGGTAATTACCGTGGCAGAGGGCGTGGACGTGGCAGAGGTCGATTTTCCCCAAGAAATAACAATTTTAAAAATTCTGATAGAAATTAGGGACAATCATCTGGAAATCAGAGGCAGTCGTCCTATAAAGGAAATGACACTTGCCACAGATGTGGCATGATCGGGCATTGGGGCCGCACATGTCGCATCGCCAAACATTTGGTAGACCTATACCAGGCTTCAATAAAGAACAAAGGGAAAAATGTTGAAGCAAATTTTGTTAATGAAGCTAATACATCCATGCCCAGCCTTGATGTTTCAGATTTTTTTATGGATAATGCTGAAGCCGAAAACAACTTTGCAATGCATTAATATGCTTAGTTTATTTTAATTACTTCGATAATCATTTTCATGTATTCCCTCTTTTGATTATTAATAAAATATGCATTTTCTTATACTGATCTTCATATTTATTATTTATGAAGATATGGATTTGCCAAAAGTTGGATCCAAAGAACAATGTCTCCTCGACAGTGGGACAACACACACCATATTGAAAAATAAAGAGTATTTTTCAAAACTTACAATATTCCAGGCAAATGTTAGCACAATATCTGGGACAGCCAAGTTAATTGAAGGCTCTGGGAAAGCCTGTATTATATTTCCAAATGGGACAAAATTGATAATCAATGACGCATTATATTCGAGTAAATCTCGAAGAAACCTTATAAGTTTCAAAGATATACGTCAGAATGGTTACCATTTGGAAACCATGACAGTAAATCAAGAGGAATTTATATGCCTCACGGCAAAAAAATGCGGCAAGAAATACATCTATGAAAAACTGCCAGCAATTTCCTCGAGACTATATCGCATAGATATACGTCCAATTAAAATTAATATGATATCTAACCAGAAGTTAGATAATAGAGAATTATTTACTCTATGGCATGACCGATTTGGCCATCCTGGCACGAGAATGATGCATAGAATCATTGAAAATTCAATTGGACACTCTATAAAGAATGTCAAAATTCCTCGGTCAAATGAATTATCATGCTCGCATGCTCACTTGGCAAATTGATAATTAGACCATCTCAGTAAATAAGATTGCCACTCGAATCTCCAATGTTTTTAGAAAGAATACGGGGAGATATTTGTGGGCCTATTCACCCCGCATGCGGACCATTCCGCTATTTCATGGTATTAATTGATGCATCTACTCGATGGTCACATGTGAGCCTTTTGTCAAGTAGAAATGTTGCATTTGCAAAACTTCTCGGCTCAAATAATTCGATTAAGAACTCAATTCCCGGATCATACAATAAAGAGGATAAGATTAGACAATCTTGGGGAATTTACATCCCAAACTTTTAATGATTATTGCATGTCTATTGGGATTGTTGTAGAGCACCCCGTGCCTCATGTACATACACAAAATGGTCTTCTTGAATCATTAATCAAGAGATCGCAATTAATTGCAAGACCATTAATAATGAGATCAAAATTGTCCTCTTCTCGCTTGGGGTCATGCTATATTACATGCAAGCAGCATTAATAAGATTAAGGCCGACTGACCTATCATAAATTCTCACCGTTACAATTAGTATCGGGTCGAGAACCGAATGTCTCACATTTGAAAATTTTTGGGTGCGCCGTACATGTACCTATTGCTCCTCCCCAACGTACTAAAATGGGTCCACAAAGAAGGATGGGAATATATGTTGGATTTGAAACTCCATCAATTATCAAATATTTAGAGCCAACAACCGGTGATTTATTTACGGCTCGATTTGCCGATCGTCATTTCAATGAGTCAGTATTCCCATCCTTAGGGGGAGAGAAAGTGGACCCACAAAATATAAAAACAGAATTACATGGAATGCATCGCAAATGTCGTTTCTGGACCCAAGAACAAATTCATGTGAACAAGAAGTCAAGAAAATTGTTCATTTGCAAAGTATTGCAAACCAATTACCTGATGCATTCACAGATACTAAGAAAGTGACAAAGTCACATGTGCATGCTGAGAATGCCCCTGCACGAATTGAAATTCCTAGTGACAATAAGGCCATTGAAGATGAGTCAATAGCACGTCGTAAACGTGGTAGACCACCCGGTTTTAAAGACTCAAAACCGAGAATAATGAAAAAGCAAGGAGAAACAACAAACGAAATTAATATAAATCCTCCAAAGGAGCATGATGAAATTCATGATGAAAACAAAAATGAAGATAAGCATGTTCCAGAAGAACATGAACATGAAAGCATAGACAACAATGAAACTTCAATTAATTATGTTTCTACAAAGAAACAATGGAATCGAAAAGATGTTGTCTTAAATGAAATCTTTGCTTACTCCATAGCGGTTGAAATGACATACGATGAAAATGATATAGAACCAAATACAGTAGATGAATGTCGCCGTAGAAAAGATTGGCCAAAATGGAAAGAAGCAATACAAGCAGAATTGAAATCACTTGAAAAACGTGAGGTATTCGGACAAATAACCCAAATACCAAAAGGTGTAAAACCAGTTGGGTACAAATGGGTATTCGTGAGAAAACGAAATGAGAAAAATGAAGTTACTAGATATAAGGCAAGGCTAGTAGCACAAGGCTTCTCGCAAATGCCAGGGATTGATTATGATGAGACATATTCTCCAGTAGTTGATAAAACTACACTAAGATTTCTGGTAAGCTTATCAGTTTCAAAAGGATCGCAAATGAGATTAATGGATGTAGTGACTGCATACTTATATGGGTCACTTGACACAGATATTTATATGAAAGTCCCTGATGGACTAAAACTACCAGAAAATCACATGCCCAAAGAGATGTTTTCAATAAAATTGAAAAAGTCACTCTATGGGTTAAAACAATCTGGAAGAATGTGGTATAATCGCCTTAGTGAATACCTATTGAAAGAAGGATTCAAAAATAATCAAATCAGTCCTTGTGTTTTCATAAAGCGATCCAATCAGGATTCGCCATCATTGCTATTTATGTCGATGATTTGAATATTATTGGAACTCCCAAAGAACTCGAAGTAACTGCAAAGTACTTGATGAAAGAATTTGAGATGAAAGAATTTGAGATGAAAGATCTCGGGAGGACATAATTTTGCCTTGGCTTGCAAATAGAGCATTTGAGAAATGGAATTTTTGTCCATCAATCAAACTATACAGAAAAAGTTCTGAGACGTTTTTTCATGGACAAAGCCCACCCAATAAGTTCTCCAATGATAGTGCGTTCTCTGAATGTGAAAGATGATCCATTCAGACCACGAGAAGAAAATGAAGAAATTCTTGGTCCTGAAGTACCATATTTAAGTGCGATTGGTGCCTTAATGTACTTGGCTAACAATACTCGATCCGACATAGCTTTTTCGAGAAACTTGTTAGCTAGATACAAGCAATGCACCAACGAAGAGACATTGGAATGGAATCAGACACTTGTTACGCTATCTTCGAGGAACACAATATCTTGGATTATTCTACCAGTTGAAACCGAATGCGTCATTCATTGGATATGCAGATGTTGGGTACCTATTAGATCCACAAAAGGCTAAGTCTCAATCCGGGTATCTATTCACTTATGGAGGTACTGCAATATCTTGGAAATCCACGAAGCGAGACTTTTGTGACCACATCATCAAATCATGCGGAATTAATTGCTCTTTATGAAGTCGGAAGGGAATGTGTATGGCTAAGATCAATGATCAAGAATATCCAAGAAGAATGTGGGATGAAAACAATAACAACAAATCCAACTATCATCTACGAAGACAATACTGCATGCATCACCCAAGTAAGCGAAGGGTACATCAAAGGAGACAGAACTAAACATTTATCACCAAAGCTCCTTCTTCACTCATGACCTCCAAAAGGATGGGACGATAAACATCCAACAAATCCAATCATGTGAGAATCTTGCAGATTTATTCACCAAATCCCTTCCGGCGAAGAAATTTGAAGAATTAGTCCCAAAAATTGGAATGCGTCATCTTCGTGATGTATGTTAAATTCAGGGGGAGTATTATATGCACTGCACTCTTTTTCCCTTCGATCAGGATTTTATCCCACCAGGTTTTTCCTGACAAGGTTTTTAATGAGGCAGTTAATTTTAAGCATATAAGGATATATAATAGTTGTACTCTTTTCCCTAGTTATGGATTTTTCCCACAGGGTTTTTCCTAACAAGATTATTAATGAGACAACGTCTATTATGAGTTATCAGTGGACATTCAAGGGGGAGTGTTGAGAGTACAGTGGAATGCCAAATTCCACTGTTTACCAAAGTGAATGTCCTGACATGCATTTAATGCATGTTAGGAAAAGTTTTCTTCCCCGCGCAGAAATCGTTGAATCTGCAATTGTACACAGTTGAAATTTTGCTTATAAATACCATCGATGTAAGAATCAATTTTACACAATACAAATTCAATACACTCTCTGATATATTTATATCTATAGCTTCTCTCTCTACATTTTCTCACAACAGTTATGATTTTTTTGTCCTTTATTCACACTGGTTTTCTAGTTGTGCTACATTTTTTAGAAAAAAATTACCTTGGACCAAACAAGTCAACCCTGATTCAACCTATTTTAAGATAACAATCGCCGCCCAACTAGAATTGAATTTCAAGATTGCAAGTTTCCAAAGATCTTGGAGAATCAACACTCACAAATTTCCGACAAATTTTTATTCCAACGAAAATAAAGATAAGAAAATAACCTTTAATTGTGAATAAGTTACTCCAAAAAGAGAATATCAACTTGCTACTAGGTTTCAAAAAATTAACCTTTGTTTAAAATTAAAGCTACGAGAAAACTAATGTTAAAACTCAAAATCAAGTCATTATAGCAATTATAATATAGTTTATATTAGTTCCAACCTAGTAAAATTAGTGCACGAATACAAGAAATCAATATAACAAAGTTCCACAAAAATCAGAATTAATCAGTAAAAGTTAGTTTTGATCTTTAAAAAATCAATTTTGATCAGTGAAAGTCAATTTTGATAAGTAAACGTGATTTCAATCCAGTAAATTTATACTCCCTCCCATAATATAGTGCTTACATTTCATTTTGGGTGTCCCAAAATATTGTGCCTACTTCATTTTATATTAATTTTTTTGACTAAATTATCCTCAATTTTTACACAAACTTCCCAAAATATTTCTACCTTTGTTTCAAAATGTGTGCTCCTATTTATTACTTTGCACCATTCCAAGGGAAATTTATTGCTTTTTTATTTTTTTTGAAGGAAAAAGAAAATAAAGGGAGTAGTTCCAAGACAAAAGTACTTTATTAAATTTTCTTTTTTGAGAATCCTACTACTCCCTCCAATCTCCTTAATTCCCGTGAAAAAAAGAAGAAGTAAACACTATATTATGGGACGGACTACGGAGGAAGTAGTTAAATGATTAAGTGAATATTATCTTAGTTGGAAAAATCTTGCAAAGTGCTACTCAAGACTTGAGACTAGATCTTCGTTCACATAATCACATCAATACCATAATTGGTTCTCTACCCAATAAAAAATTTAAAGTGTTAGACTTTAGACCGTACCACTAAACTCCATTACATGACACATTGACAACATCACACCCTCTTTCACTTTCACCATGGTGCATGGAGATTGCAGCATACTGTAAATGTAATTAAATGGAGTATGACAAGAACAAGAAGAAGAAATCAGGGTGATAAACTGATAACTGATGATGGAAGTAATTCAACAACCAACCAATACCCTAAACTCAATATAGAAATTTAGAATACCTAGTTTCACACAATAAACACAATTTGAGTAGACAACTCCTCCCCCAATTCAAACCCACAAATGGATAAAGTATAAGTCATCATTGTAAAAGAGTGGGGAGATCATTTTCTACTAACAATTTCATCTGTAAGCTATACTCCCATTCATTTCAGGTTGTCCATTGATAAATTCACATTTTCTTTTTCATGCAATTACAAAAATAAACCTTCGCGCTGCTATTTAAAATATATTTATTGTATTAGACAGGCCAAACTATTTTTGATGATTAGACTAGGTATTACTAATAAACAAGCAACAATGAAATGTACAATACATTGACAACAAATGAGCCAATACCTAAGTTATACACAGATAAGAATCTTAAAAGTTAAAATGTTGCAAAAAGTCAATTGGTCCGACTCAACACGTTTAATCAAACAGTCTGACAAGTGACTAGAGACCTCCTAATCCTTTAACCAGATAATAGTATTATTTTCTTCATTCTCTCTCTCTAATTACACATGCTTGTAACTGAAGAGTTAAATTATTTTCACAATGACAGAGCCAAGAAGTTAAATGAAAGATCAAACATGATTTTCAAGCTTTAACCGACCTAGCTTCAAGAAGCGACTTTTATCTCTCTCTCTCTTTAATCATGCTCTTGATGCAATGAACTTCAATTCCTACAAAAAAGCAAAGCATGCCCTTCCAAGATAGTCAAGTTAACAAAACATTAGTCAAGCAAAGCAGGCCATGACAAATAAAATACAACCGCCCACTAAGTGATTAACCTTAGTGGTTCTGGAAAAACAGCAGAAATCATAACAAATGAAGTGGGGCACATAGTGAAATTCCAAAAAAAAGCTTCAACTTGCTCAGCAAGGTTAGATCACTCCCTAA
Source organism: Beta corolliflora (assembly GCA_947648045.1). Taxonomy (NCBI): domain Eukaryota; kingdom Viridiplantae; phylum Streptophyta; class Magnoliopsida; order Caryophyllales; family Amaranthaceae; genus Beta; species Beta corolliflora. The sequence goes on from CANSZD010003583.1 coordinate 201,485, forward strand.
GAGGTACCAGATTCTGCATATCTTCACCATCACAACCATCTAAAATACCACCACAACCATATAAGATGTCATGATATTTGATCATGAGATCATAATACATATACCCTCACAATTATTCAAAGTGGTTACCACAAAAATATATCACCATAATCATAAGATATCAAACCTATCCAAAATACCACCATGGTTAATATTCTCAAAAAATGGATTTTTCAGCCAGATATTTCTCCTAGTTTTCTACACGAATGATTCTTAGGTGGTCATAATAAATATGATCATGAAAATCTAAGAGTATAAATAGTTCTGGACCCACAATTTTTATTTTTAAACCATTCGATTTCCCTTATCATATTTATTATGACCACCTAAAGATCTCCCGCTACACAACCAAAAGAATTAAAACAGAGTTTTGTATTGTTGTTGCTGTCACTTTCATAATGATGACAATAGAGCATATTGATATAGTTGCACAACTTACAATTCTAGTGCTTTATGATGGGAAAATCCTGAGGATATCAGCAAAAAAGTGAATGATAAAGAATATTTAAGTCCAACTCAAAACCAACCAAATCAACAAGTGGGGTAAGAAATGATCAGAATTCTATAAAAAGCAGTTAGCCACTAGCCTTTAAAACAAGCAAATACCACAGCATAATTGTTTTGACAGTTCACTTAGATTAATCTTTCCTTTCCATATCAATCTAATTTCTCCCATATCCATAGTTATAACTATTTAGCCATGGGAAATTGCTTAAGATCACAAGAGAAAGTAGTACAAATTGTAAAACCTGATGGCAAAATCCTCGAATACAAGGTGTCCATAAAAGTGAACGACGTGTTGTCAGAATTTCAGGGACATGGACTGTCAGATAAACTTCCAGTCCTGCAATATCTGAAGCCAAATATTGAATTGGTAGCTGGTAGTTTATACTATCTTATACCTGTTCTGACTCAATGTCCAAAGGTTGGAAAAAAGAAGGTAAGATTTGCTGAACCAGAGAAAGTGGAAGAAAAGAAGAGCGAAGATACAAGTCTAACCATAAAGTTGGTTATCAGCAAACAAGAGCTGAAAGAGATGCTAAAGAGTGGAGCTCTCTCACTGGATGCACTAGTTTCTAAGCAACAGAACGATAATAGTCAAACAGATATGCTCGATGAACAGAGTTGTGGAAGCAAGACATGGACGCCTTCTTTGAAAAGCATATGTGAAGCAGACTAGTACAAACTGCTGTATACATAGTGACCTTTTTCTAGATCAGTAAGGACAAGGACCCTACTAGATTATACCTCTTGTGGGTTAACTCAGTTCAGCTTGGCAAAATCAAACCCTTCGACAGTGGAGGGAAGGAGTAAGGAAGTCCCCGCTCTTAAAGAGCCCCATAGTGAAGCTTAGTCCTATGACCTCAAGGTGAACTGCATCCTTTACCAGTAGGCCAAGTACTACTTGGTTGGATATCATAGTAATTAGTAAACAGATTCTGAATTATCTTGCTTTCAGATGTATAATTCACAGCAAGATACCTATATGTGTCATATGGCAAACAATACATAATATCAATACAAACCATTCTGTCAGCAAGTCTTTTTATTCTCAACTGTTGCTTTTATGTCTATATTCTGTTGAATGTCCACATAATCAATCAGCTAAAGGCCCACAATATCCAATACAAGTCATCTATGTTGGACGAAAGCAGAAACAGGAAACAAAAGCAGAAGTACGGTATGCAATTTCCATACGATTAGGAAACATGGAAACAAAGAAACTAACACGAAAAATCAATCTTTTCATTCAAAAATCTACAATAATGTTGTTTGTATTAACTAAAAAGTAAATTAAGATGGTATTGCAGTTAGGTTTGTTTATTTTAGGAGATTAGTAGCAGAAAAGAATGTCATGCTATGACTCTAATGATCCTCGAGGAGGAACAACTTGTTGGGCATTCATAGAAAAGGTTTCTCCATGAGTTTCTGAATTTGAAAACAGGAAAGATGATCATCATGAGAGTTATTGTGTATCAAAGCAGGTCATGTAAGTAGTAACTAGTAAAATACAATTTCGTAATACAAGTAAAGCTGCAGTTCAGACCTATTATGAAGGCAATCATGTAGTGAAGAAGGAAGTAGTAAAGGTTGACAATAGATCTAGTTTAATCAAATCTAGTTCAGGCACAGAAATCTCAGGATAAATGTAGAAGACGAATGTCATAACAGACTAAAGTGATGTAATAATCTCTTTAAACTGCTGCTGCAGCTAAGCTGGTGCCATAAAGCATATTTTTCACCCGACATGGCTGTCAACATCTCTGGGACAAATTACTTGCTTCTAATCAACTCTTCTTATCTTCATTTTATCCCTTTCTTCTATTTCCTATTTTTCTCGGAAACCCACTTCGCTTTGATTATTACGTCAGATTTTGTTTCCTCCCCAAACTTAACTTTACCAGCTAGTGTTCGGAAATGGTTGAAGAGTCACCTTAACCTAATGGCCCAATTGGTAGGCGATAATAAATGATGATAATTGGTAAAAAAAAAAACTCATAAGCGAAGTTGCAAAGACAGTCATATTTCAGTGTCCATTTATGGTGATGCTTATCCACCCTGGATACTTCTTCTTTCTTCATAAAGTTTCACTCATTCATTACAATTTTGTCATGAAAACTTTGTGAAAAACAACAGTTGTTTGGGGATGAAGTTTCATTATTTTGGCCATTGGCATAAGACTATATATATTAAATTACTTCATTACTATTACCACAATTTACGACCTGCTAGCAAACAAGTCGTAAGGGATGATAGAATTTAATCTATCGCAACAAGCACCTAAATTTGATACAACAGTACTTAGGGCTTCGATAAGTTCATATGTAGATCATGTACACCATCTTACCCTTAACCAGCCTACACTTTCTAAATCCCGGGGATCCAACTGGTAAAATTTAAAAAAAGAACACCACAACAGATCAGCAGTTTTGTGCAGAAAAGCCAGAAACTATCACCTTATGGGCTCTTTTCAGAAATTTTAATCTCTTGGACAACAGAAAAAAATGTAGATAGCATCACATAACATACATCAAACGTGTGCCTTTACCCTTCATCATATCCTTGACCCAGGAAACGTATCAATTAACTAGCACGAATGCACGATACTTCACAAGAAGCAAGTACAGTAAAGTGAAAGGTTTGATTTTGTCAATTATAATCGAAAGACAGACAATGAAAATAAAAGGTTTCTACTTTCTATCAATGGCATGTTCAACACCCCTTATAATGGACGGTTTATATGGTGATGTTACCAGGGAATCCACTACCAGCACCAAGTATTGGTAGTTGACCGGGCAAATCTACTAGATACCATTAATATTCCACCACACTCCTCATAATAGCAAACTCAGTTGGCACTGGTAAAAATATTGTTTCTTTCATATTGCTAGGCAATCATTTTACCTTGGGACCTTGGAGTAATACATGGGTTTGACAAGATCAAATGCCAACTCTCATTTTTCTTCCGTCTGTTTTTTTTCTTTCAATTAGACAAATCATTCACCTTTTGATTTCATATTATCCCGAGTTTTATATTGAAACTCCATAATTTAACTTAATAGGAGATTTGTTGCTATTTAGCTATTATATACATTTAAGATTCATAATTAACAGTAATTAGCGTATGTTTTTGTTAAAAAATGATTCATAAAACATATAATATGGAAAGATTATTCTTAAAAGCAAAGAATACAATGAAAGGTGGAAACCTATCAACCCCACTAACAACTATAAAGATTACGTCTGTCTACCAGAGAAAGAAAAAGAAGAGAAACTACGATGATGACATATATCAAATAAAATGACAGGCCTAAACTAATCTCTAACTATAAGCAAAATTACATTCATTAGATAGCCGCAAGCTCAACATAATGCTTAGAGTAGGGTACTAATGTTAAGAGGAGAAAAGTCTGTCCTAAAAGCACCAACTTACAACAGTAAGTGTGGGTTTCAAGGAACTGCAAGTACTGTAGACTGTAGTCCATAATATGAACTGCATAGATTTTACACAAAAGCGACTCAATCTCAAGACATACAGGTTCCTAAAAGTGCTACTACTACTGAGCACATATATAATCACAAACAAATGCGGATTTTTTTGTAGAAATACTCCTGATAAAAATTATTTTGCATGAAAAGATCAAATAAGTACAAATGTTTCGTTAAAACTTCACGCAAAAATAAGTCAATTTTTCAGGGTTGACTTCTTATTGCCTTAGAAAACGACAAAAAAAGGGGAAAATAAGAAGTCAACCCCGGAAACTTGACTCTTTTGCCTGAAAAGCGTAATGTGGTCTTAATTAGCAAAAATTGATACCTATTAAGGGGGTGTTTGGTAAAGGGGTTACAGGAAAGGGAAAGGGAAAGGGAGTAAATTGATTCCATTCCCTTAGATGTTGTTTGGTTGAGTGGTTTTGTCTTTCCCTTCCTCCTCTCCATTACCCCAAATCCCTCTAACTTGATTCCCCAGCCCCCCTCCACTTAGAAATGGGGGTTTTGGAAACCCTTGACCACCCAATCTCCTAACCAACACCCACCACGAGCCCACCAGCCTACCACCACCAACCTCACCCCACCTGCACCACCTCAAATGTGCACAACCCCATCGCACCCACCACCGCAATCCCACCGCCACCACCTTCCCACCCAACCAACACCACCTGTCCACCCGACCACCGCGACTTGAACAGACCACCAACCACCAGAAAACGCCACCACCATCCACCATCTAAACCACCCTAAACCTTAGAAAAAAAATGGAATAATAGAAAGAGAGGGGGAGGAGCAACAGATCTGGAAGGGGAGGGGGAGGAGACGACGGAAAGAAGGGGAGGGGGAGAAGCGACGGGCAGCGAAAGGGGAGGGGGAGGAGATGACGGAAAGAAGGGGAGGGGGAGAAGCGACGGGCAACGAGATGGGAGGGGGAGGAGCGGCGCAGCGCTGCGGGGAGGGGATTGGAGGGGGAAGTGCGAGGGAGGGGAGGAGCGGCGCAGCGTTGCGGGGAGGGGATCGGAGGGGGGAAGTACGAAGGGGGGGGGAGGAGCGCGGTGGGAAGGGGGGGGGGGACACCGGCTTGGCGGCGCCGTGCTTGGGGTGAGGAGTTCCAGGCGAGCGACAGGGCACATTAAGCATAAGAGGGAGGATAGTGGAAGAAAGAGAGAGAACAATATTCCAACCAAATAACATTTTAAATCTAAGGGTTTGGGTTTCCTTTCCCCCTCTACCCCTTTCTTGATTCCATTCCCTTACCCTCATGGCAACCAAACGGCCCCTAAGTCTTTTCATGCAAAAGATTTATTAGATCTTTCCCTACAAAACACCCTTTTTATTGGCTTGATCTAACAAAAAACTCTTACTTATTCTAACATAAATATAGATCATGATTACCAAACTTGCGCCCTTAGATCAAATCATTGAGTGGAAAACAGAAGAAGGGGAACGATTCAACTATTCATATGGGTGTTATAATCATCATGTGGTGGATCCTTAATTGTGAGAAATTGGAACAGTCTTCTAGCAATTATTGAAGTAACACGGAAGAGACTTTATCAGTGACTCAACTAGTGAGTTAGCACTTGTATGTTGGTTGGTTACCTTAGGCACTCATAGGCATCTGATCGAGGGAAAGAAGCAGCACAAACAAGTCCTAAACAGTAAACAGGAGCCAGAATTTGAGTCGCGTTCCAATTTCCATACTCATGGGAGGAATTCACAACTTGCAGCACCATTTCAACTGCATAGTTCTACAAAAGGGGTTCGCTAATTTTGATTGTTGAATTGCTAATACTCAAATATGGCTGAACGGAGGATCTAAGCAGTTGAAATGTAATCAAAACTGCAATAGTAGCTAGATCATGCAGAGACTAGCTTTTTCACCCTTCAAAATTACTTCTAGCAACCAACAAATACCCAAATTCCTATTTTTCTAACCGAAAAAAGATTTCTTCAAGGAAAATATAGTGCACATTCTTATTTGAACATTTTTCTTTTTTCTGAAATTTGTTAGCTCAAGAATGTGTTGGTGAATGTTACTGAAAAGATTAGCAAGAGAAACTAACAATAGGAAGGTCGATTTTAGGAGCAAACATTAACTGATGATGAAGTTGGTCCAACTGTGCATGATGAGCATGTTGGGTATCAAAGACTTTTTCAAGAAGAATCACCGACTTCCCGTGTACAACATTTCCAGAAATTCTCTTGCTATATCTGAATAAATTATCCCCCACCCCAAAAAAAAAAAATATAAAAATATAAAAACATAGAGAATTTAATTCAAGAATGTCTACGGTCTACCTTATACTTGTGCGTTCCTAGATTTAGGTGTTCAATTAATATTTCAAGCAACTTAACACTAGAAGCACAAATTCAAGAGAGGAACGTCAAAAATATATTATACAGATTAAAACACCGTAATACTAAATGATTTACCTCTTATAGAAGTGCAAGCAGTGAATTCCTTGATTTCTGAACAAACACCATCACTCGACAATGTCCCCATGACCAATATCACACAAGCCAAATTTCAGTACATCCATTCACTAGCACAGAATAGACCCAGCAAGCAAGTAAAGTGAATATAACTGCGATAAATCCATTCAGACTACAGAAATTACTTGTAACTTATTGCGAAGCTCCAAATTTCAGTTCAAAGGGTTTTCAAGTCATTGATACAAGTATGACACACTCAAGATGGTAGTAAATTGATCATTGAAGAGAAGTATATGAGCTATATTACAACTTCACAAGAAAACTGTATATCTACACATTCAGTCATTCACAGTATCTGTACACACTCTTACAATAATATGTTCGTCCTCGACTATAATCTGGTGCTGTTCCATTCAAGAAACCCGGATGAGGTGTTAAGAACTAATCTCTCTCCTTTCAACTTCTAGAGCAACTTCATTACGACGAGTAAATGGAAGTGTGAATGGTGGATTATACTGCAAAAAGACAATCGTATTTACAAAAAAGCAACACTTTGAAGAGCACTCTTAGGGATCTCATTGCCCAACATTTTTCTCTACTTTCTATTACTTGATCAGAAATACCATACATCACCAATCCGAGAAAAGAAATGAACAAAACTTTTTTCCCTAACATTTCAACCAAAACAATTTCAGAAAGATTATGATATTACGGTATTACCTGTGCAACTTCTATTTCTGCTCCAACTTTTACTTTAAAGTCCGAATCATTCTTCAAAGCGTCTCGCAATTTTGACTCTCGTTGCTTGACTTCTTCATCAGTAACAATACCTAATTTCCAAATATAAGATACCAACTACATGTCTGTTAGGTATAAGAGCGTAGCGGAAACGTAACAAGATCGACAGATTAATATGAAAATAATGCAAGAAAAGCAATAAGGGACACACAATATTTAACGTGGGAAAAACCCTCTAAAATGAGGTAAAAAACCCACGGACGACGAGCACCAAAATCCACTATATAAAAATTATGAGAGTACAAGTACCCCAATTTAATAGGGTAAAGATAAAATTACAACTCCCACAATATTTAATTACAAACTCACAAAGGAGAAGATTAGAGTGAATAGTGGAGTAGGAGATTGTGTGTATATGAGAATGTGGATGGCTTTTGTGGATGGCTTGTAGGTAGTTTTTGGATGATTGCCAAAAATGATCACAACACCACTATTTATAGTGGTGCTTAAGTCGGTTGACAAAGTCGGCAACATGGACTTGAATTCTCTAGAAAAATCCATCACCAAGGGAGTAATCAAAGCTCTAGATTTTCCCCAAATAATTTCTAGAGAAATCATGAGAAATCATGATGTTGATCAAAGTCCACCGAGCTACCATAACATATACCACATTTAAGTTGGGCCAATTTAAAATTTGGGCCATATTACATTAACCCAACAACAGCAGGTCATGACCAAGAGTAGAACAATATCAGGCCATAAACTAAATTATGCAAAAAGGCAGGCATTGCAGAATCAAACCACAACAACATTAACCTTAGAAATCCGAGGCTCAAACAAGCAACCAAACTCACAGCATTCTGTCATGAAACACTTTCATGCCAACGTTCAGTGATCATTTTAAGGCACGTGCATGGCTAGAAATTCTATTCTATCACCCTACAGCAAAAGGCTTGAGCCTTTTTTGTACGTAAACATCCCATTCTCTGGGTATTTCCCATGAATAAATCTTCTCCTACTGATCAAACTAAGTCCCAGTTCTCGGCATTTATTTTCTATGTCATGCTATTCTTCGTACGTTCTTTTCAACCTTTGCTACCTACCTAACAAGGTTTGGCTTTGCTGCTTTCTGCCAGAAGGTTATTTTGTGAAGTTTCTCGGACAAGATAACCTATAGCTATACTCTTTAATATCTACCCACAGTCCTCATAATGATTAAGCTATGAGAAATGCACTGAAGGGGACGGAGACTAGAAAAAGACTTGTTAGTAACGAAACTGAGAAGAACCTTATAATGTTCCGGGCTTTTTTATCTCTCTGACTCCCACTATACATGAGTTAAAGTATGGACAGAGGACATTTTGACAGGCAGTAGATGTTGGTGAGGAAGATTTTGGATTGGACCAATAAAGCAGGTCAAGTTCTGATCAGGCAATTTAATCAAGCCTTTTGAGCTCATTACTGCTGTGCTATTAGGATGTGACAACCGCAAACCATTTGCATTGCCGTGAAACTGGCTCCACGACCACTACTTTGATTGTGACCGAGATCTAAATCGCTGGTTCTGGTATGTATATATGTAGATTAAATGCAGAAAAGATTGGTTCAATTTGGTTGGAATGGAACAACCAGTCCAGATTTCAATTCCCATGCATATTTTGCTGGACTCTAATGAGCCTTATATGATACCTATTTTCTGGAATTGCAGGTGAAGTGACAGGAAAACCAAGATGGATTTACTTCAGTTATAAAAATTTACCCAAAACTGCTATATGTATGACAAAGTCACCCACCAAGAATGAATATGAGCCATGAGGACCTTAATGAAGATTGCTTACGGCGCATTTCCCAGTATAAAAATGCATCAAATACCAATGAACTAAAGAGAAATTGAGAGAAAAGAGACTTGGAAGAAAGTAAAGACAAGAAGCACCAGTCTGCACTTTGTAAAGAAAGAGAGAGTGAGAGAGGGGGAGAGAGGGAAGAAAAAAGAAGAGAAAGCTCTACTAGAAGGGAAATCTGATGCTAGGGAAGAGTGTGGTTGTTTTAAAAACCAAGATTAGTGGGCAGAAAATATCTTAGTCAGCACGGACTATTAGGAAATGAAGCAAGAGCCAAGGTGGAGTGCTGAAAGTTGAAAGAAACGATGAGAATAACGATGAACTGGACCGCAGAATACTCAGCAGAGCAAAGCCCTTTAAAAGGCAAAGGATGAAAGGAGGGTGCTTTGTCAGAAAGGAAGCATGGAAGGTGTAATCTTATAAACATATCGTCAACGAGTCGAGGGAAATGAAGGATTCTCTTAAAAGATCAAGCAATTTCGGATCCAGACCATGTGGAAGTTATGATGACTCGAGTCAAAGAATGTGAGCAATCAACTCAAGGAAAAAATATACGGACGCGATTGCGGTCATATTGTCGCGGACTCCCGCTAATTATGGAGTGGAACATATAGCAGCCAACATGGCACATCAAGGGGTTTTCAACTCATTACTGTTTTTTTAGCTTAAGAAGTATTCTTCAACATAATATGACCAAACCTATCATAACATGGAAGGGTTATATATTTGATGAATGAATACTTTCTTAAAATAATATTTTACATTAACCATATAATAATTAGTGAAATTTTTTTTGATCAAGTTTGACAAAAAAAATAGATGTAGGGGAAAATAAAAACGTTCTAACGCGATGAGTCACCGTTACGTAATGAACGATGCATCAAGAAAGAAAAGAATTTTATCACACCGTTTTATGACGAGGTCTCGCAGTATGGCAACTCTAACATCTTCTCGGGCTGGCCAATTATGAATTATGATAGTGAGTGAAGCTCCCGATTCAGCTCGTTTACAACCCTAGTATGGGTGAGGAAGCAGTTGAGGCTTGGGATAGATCCCAAAGAAGAGTTGATTACAAATGGCTGCTTCAGGACTAGTAGGTTCGATGCCAAGGAAACATTAAATACAACAACAATAAAAATGCCAAAGCCTTAACTCCAAAAAACGGGGTGGCTGCATGAACAAAGAATTTATCTCATGTGGTTGTCCACAAAAATCCTCTTCCTCGTCAACTTCTATCCACTGCTATATTCTCCCGCAAACGCATTTGCTGCATATAACTTTGAACTCCATTCATCCAAGTCATCTTTGTCTTTCCTTGGCTTCTTTTGAATCCTATGTCATGTCCAGATTGTATACTAACCCTGATACAGCTTTAAAATTGTATGACATGAAGACTGGCTCTTTCATTGTAGATGATCCTACAAATTTCTAAAGCCTAAGAAGTCCCTTCATGGGGCTTATATCCCCCTTTTCTTATAGGCAATGATGAAGTAAAAAGGGTCAGCTTCAAGATCAGAGAAAATGCATAAGACTCTAGTGGCTTCACACTATGGAGATTTTCAAGGCGAAAGGAGGCTTCCAGTCTGATAATCCACGGACAACAGAGTATTAAATTTTGATATGTTGAAGATGGAGCTCAAGACAACTATCATGCATGGTAATGTTAGATGCTTGATAAGAAAATTATTCTTCGACCTCCTCTTCATCAACATTGACTCATCCCCTCCTAACAAGATATTGTATGTCCCAACATTTTACCACTTGCTTGTGTTCAGGGAGACTAAGATTTAGTTACTATTTAGTTGATACTGTTCTGTGAAGATCTATGACAAACGTTAGGATTTTATGGTTGGCTTCAAGATCAGTGTTGGCAACTAGGGCCTTGTTCTTTTCACCTTTCACAGCAACTTCCAAGAAATTAAGATTATATAAGGACTGGCAAGTTTATTTCAAAGCTATATCAAAATCAGAAAAGAGTAGATAAGTTCAAATAAAGAGTTTTCAAGCGAAAAGAACGGAGCCTGGGTAGAAGAGTTTATATTCATCACTCAATCTCGAACACATGATGGGTATCACACACTCCCTTCAGTCTCATTAGCCAAACTATATTGAGGCTTGCATAATGGGATATCTGTCAAGGCATGAGATGAGCATGAACCTGAGCAATTTTGTTAAATACTTAAATTCTACGTAGTTCATTAAGCGACAAGACAACGCTCATCATAATGAAAGTTCTGCACAACCAGCATACTCCAAGAACACACAAGAAAGTATTTCACAACCAAATATAAATTGTTATACTTTTAAATCTCGTTACCATGCCTCTTTTTATCCATTAATTGGAACGTCTTAAAGCTATAATCTTTTTTGTCAAAAAGTTCAATTAAGCTGCCAATTATCACCTCTCCGTCAAATCACCCTCCAAAGATTAATGCAGATTAAGTCAATGAGTCAAAATCAGAAAAAAGAGTTCTTATTCATTTCTCCTCATGTAAGGACATACCTGAAAAGGCAGCAACTGCAACTATCTTCTTCGGCACCTCAGTGATCCTCACAGCTGAATCCTTTGGTACTGGCAAATTTGAGCCATATTTTGAAGGCATCACAAAAGACATCTTCCATTTGACTTGACCCCCCGCCTAAAAATTTGCAAGGGTTCCATAAGACCAGTTGCATAAATCATAATGAAGAATGAACACATGAATTGGCAGACAGCATTTCTTCAAACCCCAATTCACTGTTGTGAGCTAAACAAATCTTTTAAAATTAAAAAGACTATTGTAATTTCATGAAACCTTGTAGAAAGAAAAACAACCAAAGGATACTTAAATCAAAATTTCTTACCCTCTTGGTAATTACAGGGGTCGTCATTTCCATTTTCTCTCCATCAGATGTCCTACGAGTGATAACAGGTGTTGTCATCTCCATCTTCTCATTTGGTCTATTCTGATATAGTCCAAAACTCCAAATCAAGCTAGTACAGTCTCAGCACAATATACAAAACAGTTTATAGGAGTTTACCACCCAAAAGAGCTATCAAGTACCTTACCGAACAAGTACTCAGCTAGCACATTGAAAGACTGAGAAGCTCCAAAGAAATCAAATCCTTCTTTGCCAGGCATGGTTGTCTCTGCTATGAAATAAGGCTAATGCACATTTAACAACCTTTGGTTAGAAGCGCTGGCTTATAAGGAATAAAGAGAGGGGTAGAAGAGTAGTAGGCAGGGAGAGGCTACCACTTCCACAGAATTCAAGATGCAACTGATGCAACCACATACACAGCATTTAACTTGCACAATGCTACATTCAACTTTGCATAAGTGATGCAAGTCATGCAACTACCGTACCCACAATATTAAACTTGTATAACTGAGGGGAATATTAGTTTCTCCCTTTTAGTAAAATGCTTTTACACGATAAAAGAATTCACGGCCTGTTTGGTAATTGGTTATAAATGGTGGTAATGGGAATGAATTTGTATGTAAATTTGTGAAGAAAATCATTGTTCATTCTCATGGTAATGCTAATTAATCCTAAAGTGTGTATTTTTCTTCTTGAATTTTCATTCCCATCCAATACCACATTGTAGGTGGTAATGAGTGGTAATGAAAATTGCTCCCCTTGGAGAAAAAAAACAAGTTTAGGGGTGAGATTGCTTCCCCATGGAGAAAAGAACACAAACTTGGGAGTCGAGATTGCCTCCCTATGGAGATTTTAAGGGTACTTCGCTTGTAACATTACACTTAAAATTTATTCCCATTACCACCATTTATTAACGACTACCAAACGGGCCGTCAAAGTACTAGAGTCCAACAGAAAAAGTGAAAATGGAAAATGATTTCAGCAAAGCACTACTCCAATGACCAATCCCGACGGAAACAAGAAAAGAAAGAAGAAGATGTAAGAAAGACACAAAACAAAAAGCATCGTTGTAGGAGGCAACCAGGAATAAATCTCCCAATATTCCCTCCACTCTTATGAGCAAAACAAGATGGGCGCAAGAAAAAGAGCATATATGTTTGCAAAATCACACAGATTCAGTTTCCATGTACAAGCCCAACAGGCACAAATACATTTTGAAGTCTAAACAAAGAGTAAGCATATATGTGGGGAGTGAAGATAATGCTCAACAATTATGCACATACTCCCCTCAATCTGAAGAACATATAGCTTCCAAATAATGAACAACACGACGAACTTCCCACATGACTACATCTAGTTTGAGAACAAGAAAATTATTTTGAAACGATGATGAAAAATTAACAACATTGTAGGTTGGCACACTTAGGTATTAATTATCAACAAAATAAAAAAAGTAGCTCAGAAGTGTTGGTACCTCAACTTCTCGGATCTCATACTGGTTCTTCCTGCTCAGCACCTTAAAATTTACTGTCTCAATGTCCGGAACTAAAACAAGCCAAAAAAAAAAAACCAAAGTTGCAGCTTTTAGTGGATATATTTATCAAAGCTAGTACAACTAACTTCTTCATTTAGAAATTTTTTCCAATAGTACAATTAACATGACCAAATTCTCAAAAGTTTTAGCAAAACTTGTTCAGTAAAATATCTAATTTAATTTGCCAAAACTGATTAAAATAAACTGGACAACATGAATGTGAATCCATACGAGCATCTCAATTACTTAGGCACAAATTTACTTTGTGACTCTCAGGCATTAGCGCCTAATGATCCTGCTAATGGTAATTCGTCTCTTCAAGTGCAGAGGCATAAGAGTGGATGCACCTCAAGATAACCTTCTTTTATGTCAGTTTAGAAACATTAAGATCATTACAATTCTTTAATTACCATTTGGGGTTTAACTTCATCTCGATTATTCCCATAAATCCCTTCCCGTAAATATACCTACTTTTTATTAGTATACATCTTTTTTTTGGAAAATTTCCTCAGGTACCCCTGAGGTTTGACGTAAATTTGGGGAATTCCTCATATACCCCTGAACTTTGACTTTGTGCTCAAAATACCCTTACTATTGACGGAACCCTAACTTTCCGTTAGGTTTTGTCTCTCTCGTCTCCATCTTCATCTTCTTCATTTCTCCTCCTACCATCCTCCATTGATGACATCTTAAACCTCCAATTTTCTCTCTCTCCTTCCACCTACATGCCTTTCTCTCTCCTCCCCATCTTCATCTTCTTCATCTTTCTCCATGCTCATGTGACAATCAGTTATGGAAATAGTAATGTCTCACCAATCCTTTTCCAACCCCTCTTAAACCCTTCCTCTCACAGGTGGTAAAACCGTAAAAGGCGACACGACCCGCCAACCCGACACGAAATCGACCCGTTATTAGCGGGTTTGGGCAGAGGGGTCTGACCCGTTTAAATACACGGGTCGACATGACCCGACACGCATAATAAACGGGTTGGGTTCGGGTTAAGCCTCTCAACTCGAATAACCCATTTAACCCGTTAATGACTTGTGAGTATTTGAAGTTTTTTTACAGATTTTGGCCTTTTGGGCTGTTGAGCAAAGAAGCGCATGAAAAGCCCAATTGCCTTCTAACTTCTAATTACTTCTAGGGTTTTATTCGGTCTCTTTTCCCCTCACTTTTTTCAGTCTCATCTCCCTCACTGTCTCTGCCATCTAGTATTCTTACTCTCTCTCTCCTTACTTTTTTTTTGGGTCTTAAAACTCTCAGTATCTCACACTACTTTGCAAGATGATGATGATGATGATGAATTGATGATGATTACACTGTGAAGATTGACAGCCCTCAACAATCAGTGCTTAAAGATTGAAGTCTTGAAGGTGAAGATACAATGAGTTATTGATATTTAGCTATTTGAACTTTATGTTTTGGACCTTTTGGTGACTGCATCTTTGCTTCTTGTTTGTAAAACTAATTAATTTCTTAGCTCAGTAACTTTGCATGACTTTAAAGTTTAGAACTTTAAATGTTTTTGAAGTTTGAAATTTGGAGTTTGAACTATATATATTATTAGAGGTGGACAGTTGAAGACCTCTTAATTAGTTAATTATCTCTTAGTGTAATTTTTTTTAATATTAAGTATGCGAAAAATTGGTGAAACAACTCATTAAGGTTTAACGGGTTGGCGGGTACATGGGTTATGGCAGGTCGGGTTCGGTGAAGGAAACTGACCCGTTTAAGTAAACGGGTGGTCAATGTGCTTTAACCCGTTTAAGTTTCAACCTAGCACGAACCCAACACGACACGACCCGTTTACCACCTCTACTTCCTCTCCATCTTCTTCCTCTGTCTCTCCTAAACTTCACACCCCTTCAACTTCATTCCTCGTTGTTCTCAGAACACTATTCAAGCACAAGCCCAGAAAACCCAACTCCCCAACAATCACTAATTTTGGGGGAAATTCACAAGGAGAGAGAATCAACTTCACCATCATAAAAAATGGGGAAAATTCACAAGATGAAGATGGAGAGGAGAGGGAAAGGCATGTAGGTGGAAGGAGAGAGAGAAAATTGGATGTTTAGGATGTCATCAATGGAGGATGGTGGGAGGAGAGATGAAGAAGATGGAGAGGGGAGAGGAAAAAAAAACTTAACGGCGTTAGGGCTCCGTCAATAATAAGGGTATTTTGAGCACAAAGTTAAAGTTCAGGGGTATCTAAGGAATTCCCCAAATGTGAGGGGTAATTTGAGAATTACGTCAAACCTAGGGGTACCCGGGGAAATTTCTCCTTTTTTTTTATATGCAAGTGTCATCTTTTGGAAAGTCGCACAGCAGATAGAAAATTATTTCTTTCCCATGGAACTGGTAATCACCCTCCCCCACCCCCATATTCTCAAGAAACTACCATGACTAAACTAAGGACCAACTATGGCAGAATTAGGATTTTTGTAATGGGGGCATGATGAAAACAAATCAAACCGATGTGAGAATAATCATCTATGAGAACGTGAGAGCACCTTTTAGTAATCCTCTTTGACCAATACGTAATCCATTTTAACTAAATTGTAACCAATTTTTCCCTTGCAGCAACAAACTCTTCCAAAAGGATTACATTTTCAGAAAAAATAATTACCATGTAATATCTTAAAAAATGACATTACACTGTTCTCACGTTCTCATAGAAGAGTTGCTTTCGATTTATACGAGAAAGTGAAGGTATAATCGAAAGTAGACAAGGGTTCAACCAAGAGCTTGGGATGGTAGGCACAGTGAATCTCAATGCGCGACACAACTCTAAAATTTCTCCTAATGAAATCAAATTTGCACAAACTAGCAACATTTCAAATTCGTCTACGTTGATTTTCCTAATGTTCATACAGATAAAAAGGCCTAATTTGCAAAAAAATCTTTAGTTACCGTTTAGGGTTTAACTTCATCTCGATTATTTCCATAAATCCCTTCCCGTAAATTTATACCTACTTTTTATCAGCATATACATCTCTTTTTTTTTGTTTATAGGCAAGTGTCATCTTGTGGAAAGTTGCACTGATGAAATTATTCCTTTCTTGTATAAGATGTTCCACTGGTAATCACCCTCCCCCACTCCCATTTTCTCAAGAAACTACCATCACTAAACTAAGGACCAACTATGGCAGAATTAGGATTTTTGTAATGGGGGCAATGATGAAAACAAATCAAACCGATGTGAGAATAATCATATATGAGAACGTGAGAACACCTTTGTGTTTGGTATTTTTGTAATAAAGGAAAGGAAAGGAAGGGAAGGGAAGGGAAGAAAATTCTATTGTGCTCCCTGGAGCACGGTGCGCACCATGCACCCAGTGAATTTGTTCCATTTCCGATGAGTAAATGTTCTATTTCGACAAATGTTCGTTTTAGCATATTTTTCAGCAAAAAAATATGTTCTATTTTCCGTAAAAAATGTTCTATTTTCAATAAGTAAATGTTCTATTTCAACAAATGTTCGTTTTAAGCTTATTTTTCAGTAAAAAAATATGTTCTATTTTCCGTAAAAAATGTTCTATTTTCAATAAGCAAATGTTCTATTTCAACAAATGTTCGTTTTAAGCTTATTTTTCAGCAGAAAATTATGTTCTATTTTTTGTGAAAATTGTTCTATTTTGGATAAACATATGTTCTATTTTAAAAAATGTTCTTTTAAAGCTTATTTTCCAGCAAAAAAAAATTGTTCTATTTCCCTGAAAATATGTTCTATATTTGATAAGCAAATGTTCTATTTAAGTAAACTTATTCTAGTAATGTTCCACTTCAACAATAAAATGTTCATTTTCGTAATTGGATTCTAGTAATGTTCCACTTCAACGGTAAAATGTTCGTTTTCGTAAATGAATTCTTGTAATGTTCCATTTCAACAGTAAAATGTTCGTTTTCGTAAGTGAATTTTTGTAATGTTCCATTTCAACAGTAAAATGTTCGTTTTCGTAAGTGAATTTCTGTAATGTTCCATTTCAACAATAAAATGTTCGTTTTTGTATTCGTAAATGTTCTATTTTATATTGTGGGAGCACAGTTCTCATGGTGCTCCCGGGTGCACGGTCGACGGATTAGGGAAGGGAAGAGAAGAGATGGGAAAGGGAAGGAAATTAAGGGAACTAAACTTTCTGATGTTTGGTTAATAGGAAGGAATTCAACTAATTATCTCTTTCCTGCCAAATTCCTCCAATTTTGGGAGGAAAGGGAAGGGGAAATCTATTAGGTTTTCTTTCCTCTCACTTCCTTTCCTTTCCAATTGAATCCGTTATAATTTTTTTTACAAAACATTGGAAAGTCTCTTCTTTCTTTCCATTTCCTTTCTTTTCCATCCAACTCCTCGCTACCAAACACAGAGTAATCTTTTTTAACCAATAAGTAATCCATTTTAACTAAATTGTAACCAATATTTTCCCCTGCAGCACCAAAACCTTCCAAAAGTATTACCATGTAATATCTTAAAAAATGACATCGTACTAAAATGGATTACATTACACTGTTCTCACGTTCTCATATAAGAGTTGCTTTCGATTTATACAGGAAAGTGAAGGTATAATCGAAAGTGGCAAGGGTTAAATCAAGAGCTTGGAATAGGTACGCACAGTGAATTTCATGAGGGACACAGCTCTAAAATTTCTCCTAATGAAATAATTTGCATAAACTAGCAACATATGAAATTCGTCTACGTGATTTTCCTAATGTTCATACAGATAAAAAGGCCTGATTTGTTTAAAATTCTTTCAACAAGGAAAAAGAGTTCACTAAGAAAAAGGATATAGAAAAGAACCAGCCATTAAAGCTTCTTCAAGATTACGACTCTCGTATCTCTTCGGAACAACATACTTGGTAGTTTCAGCAACTAAATCCGCCACAACTGCATAATCAAGCCAACAACAAAATCAAAATCAAACTTCAAACCAAAAGTCAGCAAATTCGTTGAATTGTGAATCTAAGTGAAATAAATTGAATCAAAATAAAAAATTGTGAGTTAACCTCGTTGAGAAAGAGAAGCTGATTGAGAAGCGAGAGCGAAGAGGAGAGAGACTCGAGCTTCGAAAGCAGACATAGTTTGGCGTTGCTGAGGCTTCGAAGGAGAAGAACGAAGCGTTGTGCGATTATTTGCCATTGATTTAGCTGTACTATTGAGTATAGATATCGGTAGTTTTGGTGCTGCCATTTTTGTTTGCAGAGAGAAAGAGAGAGAGTGCGCGCGCAAGAATACGTGAGGATGGTGGAGTTACGCTTCCATTACCGATTGACCGTTTTGTGGTGGAGCTAAAACTGTTAGCCGGCTAAAAAACACTTCCAACAGCAATCTCGACTCTTTTTTTCCAGCTTTGCCCAACTGAGAACCGTTCTGTCGTTCCAAAGAGAATGAAACACTTCTCTCATTTATCCGAGGGCTTTTTGAGACAAGTGTTTCACTTATTAGTTAATTAATTAACGGAGCACTAACGTCCGTTAGCCAAAAAGGGCATTTTTGGTATTTTTTTGAAATGTCAGGGGTATTTGGTGAATTTTTTTAAAGGTCAGGGGTATTTGGTGAATTTTGAAAAAAGTGGGGATATTTGGTGAATAAATTTATTTGTCAGGGTATTTGGTGAAAAAACCGTATAATTTTTTTAGGTTCTGACCTCCGAAATTCTTTAGAAATGGTAAAAAAACGCATTTAGGAAAAAGAATGACTCAAAAATGTTATCCGAGCTAGGAGTTAGCCCCAAAACACGTTTTTGGCCCCGAGCAACGTGGAGCAGGCACGAAAAGTCGGACTTCATTTTTTCAGCTCTGACCTCACGAACCATTTAGAAATGGTAATTAAACGCATTTAGGCGAAAGAAAGACTCAAAAATGTTATATGAGCTAGGAGTTAGGCCCAAGTCGCGTTTTGGGCCCAAAACAACGTGGAACCGACGCGAAAAATCGGACTTCAATTTTTTCAGCTTCTGACCCCTTGAACACTTTAGAAATGGTAAAAAACGCATTTAAGCAATAGAATGACTCAAAAATGTTATCCGAGCTAGGAGTTAGGCCCTAAACACGTTTTTGGCCCCGAGCAACGTGGAACCGACGCAAAAAGTCGGACTTCAATTTTTTCAGCTTCCGACCTCACGAACCCATTAGAAATGGTTAAAAAACACATTTAGGCGAAAGAATAACTCAAAAAAGTTATCCGAGGTAGGAGTTTGGCCCAAAACAACGTGGAAACGACACGAAAAATCGGACTTATATTTTTTCAGGTTCCGACCTCCGAAACCCTTTAGAAATGGTATAAAAACGCATTTAGGAAAAAGAATGACTCAAAAATGTTATCCGAGCTAGGAGTTAGGCCTAAGTCACGTTTTGGGCCTAGAGCAATGTGGAACCGACGCGGAAAATCGGACTTCAATTTTTTCAGCTTCTAACCTCCTAAACCCTTTCGAAATGGTAAAAAAACGCATTTAGGAAAAAGAATGACTCAAAAATGTTATATGAGCTAGGAGTTACGCCCAAGTCACGTTTTGGGCCTAGAGCAACGTGGAACCGACGCGAAAAACCGGACTTCATTTTTTTCAGCTCCTGGCCTCACGAAACATTTAGAAATGGTAAGAAAATGCATTTAGGCGAAAGAAAGACTCAAAAATGTTATATGAGCTAGGAGTTAGGCCCAAGTCACGTTGTGGGCCAAGAACAACGTGGAACCGACGCGAAAAATCGGACTTCAATTTTTTCAATTTCTGACCTCCTGAACGCTTTATAAATGGTAAAAAAACGCATTTAAGCAAATGAATGACTCAAAAATGTTATCCGAGCTAGGAGTTAGCCCCATAACACGTTGTTGGCCCCGAGCAACATGGAACCGACGCGAAAAGTCGGACTTCATTTTTTTCAGCTTCTGACCTCACGAACCCTTTAGAAATGGTAAAAAATCGCATTTAGGCGAAAGAATGACTCAAAAAAGTTATCCGAGGTAGGAGTTTGGTACAAAACACGTTTTGGGCCCTAAACAACGTGGAACCGACGCGAAAAATTGGACTTATATTTTTTCAGGTTCTGACCTCCGGAACCCTTTAGGAATGGCAAAAAAATGCATTTAGGAAAAAGAATGACTCAAAAATGTTATCCGAGCTAGGAGTTAGGCCTAAGTCACGTTTTGGGCCTAGAGCAACGTGGAATCGACGCGAAAAATCGGACTTTAATTTTTTCAGCTTCTGACCTCCTGAACCCTTTGGAAATGTTAAAAAAATGCATTAAGGCGGAAAAATGACTCAAAAATGTTATCCGAGCTAGGAATTAGGCCAAAGTCACGTTTTAGGCCCAGAGCAACGTGGAACCGACGCGAAAAATCGGACTTCAATTTTTTCAGCTTCTGACCTCCTGAACCCTTTAGAAATGGTAAAAAAGCGCATTTATGTGAAAGAATGACTCAAAAATGTTATATGAGCTAGGAGTTAGGCCCAAGTCACGTTTTGGGCCTAGAGCAATGTGGAACCGACGCGAAAAACCGGACTTCAATTTATTCAGCTTCCGACCTCCGGAACGATTTAGAAATGGTAAAAAAACGTATTTAAGCAAAAGAATGACACAAAAATGTTATCCGAGTTAGGAGTTAGCCCCAAAATACGTTTTTTGCCTTGAGCAACATGGAACCGACGCGAAAAGTCGGACTTCATTTTTTTCAACTTCTAACCTCACGAACCCTTTAGAAATGGTAAAAAAACGCATTTAGGCGAAAGAATGACTCCAAAATGTTATCCGAGCGAGGAGTTAGTCCAATAACAAGTTTTGGGCCCTGAGCAATGTGCAACCGTCACGAAAAATCGGACTTCAATTTTTTCAGCTTCTGACCTCCGGAACCCTTTAGAAATGTTAAAAAAACGCATTTAGGCGAAAAAAGGACTCAAAAATGTTATCCGAGCTAGAAGTTAGGCCCAAAACACGTTTTGGGCCAAGAGAAACGTGGAACTGACGCGAAAAGTCGGACTTAATTTTTTTAAGCTTCTGACCTCACGAACCCTTTAGAAATGGTAAAAAAATGCATTTAGGCGAAAGAATGACTCAAAAATGTTATCCGAGGTAGGAGTTTGGTACAAAACACGTTTTGGGCCCTAAACAACGTGGAACCGACGCGAAAAATTGGACTTATATTTTTTCAGGTTCTGACCTCCAGAACCCATTAGGAATGGTAAAAAAACGCATTTAGGAAAAAGAATGACTCACAAATGTTATCCGAGCTAGGAGTTAGGCCTAAGTCATGTTTTGGGCCTAGAGCAACGTGGAACCGACGCGAAAAATCGGACTTTAATTTTTTCAGCTTCTGACCTCCTGAACCCTTTGGAAATGTTAAAAAAACGCATTAAGGCGGAAAAATGACTCAAAAATGTTATCCGAGCTAGGAATTAGGCCAAAGTCACGTTTTAGGCCTATAGCAACGTGGAACCGACGCGAAAAATCGGACTTCAATTTTTTCAGCTTCTGACCTCCTGAACCCTTTAGAAATGGTAAAAAAGCGCATTTAGGTGAAAGAATGACTCAAAAATGTTATATGAGCTAGGAGTTAGGCCCAAGTCACGTGTTGGGCCTAGAGCAATGTGGAACCAACGCGAAAAACCGGACTTCAATTTATTCAGCTTCCGACCTCCGGAACGATTTAGAAATGGTTAAAGAACGTATTTAAGCAAAAGAATGACTCAAAAATGTTATCCGAACTAGGAGTTAGGCCCAAAACGTGTTTTGGGCCCAGAACAACGTGGAACTGACGCGAAAAGTCGGACTTCATTTAATAAAATGTATTTAATAAAATGAATGACTCAAAAATGTTATCCGAGCTAGGAGTTAGGCCTAAGTCACGTTTTGGGCCTAGAGCAACTTGGAACCGACGCGAAAAACCGGACTTTAATTTTTTCAGCTTTTGACCTCCTGAACCCTTTAGAAATGGTAAAAAAACGAATTGAGGCGGAAAAATGACTCAAAAATGTTATCCGAGCTAAGAGTTAGTCCCAAGTCACGTTTTAGGCCCAGAGCAACGTGGATCCGACGCGAAAAATCGGACTTCAATTTTTTCAGCTTCTGACCTCCTTAACCCTTTAGAAATGGTAAAAAAACGCATTTAGGCGAAAGAATAACTCAAAAAAGTTATCTGAGGTAGGAGTTTGGCCCAAAAACACGTTTTGGGCCCACAACAACGTGGAACCTACACGAAAAATTGGACTTATATTTTTCAGGTTCTGACCTCCGAAACCCTTTAGAAATGGTAAATAAAACGCATTTAGGAAAAAGAATGACTCAAAAATGTTATCCGATCTAGGAGTTAGGCCTAAGTCACGTTTTGGGCCTAGAGCAACGTGGAACCGACGCGAAAAATCGAACTTCAATTTTTTCAGCTTCTGACCTCCTGAACCCTTTAGAAATGGTAAAAAAACGCATTTAGGAAAAAGAATGACTCAAAAATGTTATATGAGCTAGGAGTTAGGCCCAAGTCACGTTTTGGGGCCTAGAGCAATGTGGAACCAAAGCGAAAAATCGGACTTCAATTTTTTCAGCTTCTGACCTCCTGAACGCTTTAGAAATGGTAAAAAAACGCATTTAAGCAAAAGAATGACTCAAAAATGTTATCCGAGCTAGGAGTTAGCCCCAAAACACGTTTTTGGCCCCGAGCAATGTGGAACCGACGCGAAAAGTCGGACTTCATTTTTTCACTTCGACCTCACGAACCCTTTTGAAATGGTAAAAAACGCATTTAGGCGAAAGAATGACTCAAAAAAGTTTTCCGAGGTAGGAGTTTGGCACAAAACACGTTTTGGGCCCTAAACAACGTGGAACCGACGCGAAAAATCGGACTTATATTTTTTCGGGTTCTGACCTCCGGAACCCTTTAGAAATGGTAAAAAAACGCATTTAGGAGAAAAAAGGACTCAAAAATGTTATCCGAGCTAGGAGTTAGACCCAAAACACGTTTTGGGCCAAGAGAACGTGGAACTGACGCGAAAAGTCGGACTTCAATTTTTTCAGCTTCTGACCTCACAAACCCTTTAGAAATGGTAAAAAAACGCATTTAGGCGAAAGAAGGACTCAAAAAAGTTATCCGAGGTAGGAGTTAGGCCTAAGTCACGTTTTGGGCCTAGAGCAACGTGGAACCGACGCGAAAAATCGGACTTCTTTTTTTGAGCTTCTGACCTCCTGAACCCTTTAGAAATGGTAAAAAAACGAATTGAGGCGGAAAAATGACTCAAAAATGTTATCCGAGCTAAGAGTTAGGCCCAAGTCACGTTTTAGGCCCAGAGCAACGTGGAACCGACACGAAAAACCGGACTTCAATTTTTTCAGCTTAGGACCCCCTGATCCCCTTAGAAATGGTATAAAAACGCATTTAGGCGAAAGAATGACTCAGAAAAGTTATCCGAGATAGGAGTTTGGCCCAAAACACGTTTTGGGCCCAGAACAACGTGGAACCGACGCGAAAAATCGAACTTATATTTTTGAGGTCCTGACCTTTGGAACCCTTTAGAAATGGAAAAAAACGCATTTGGGAAAAAGAATGACTCATAAATGTTATCCGAGCTAGGAGTTAGTCCCAAGTAACGTTTGGGGCATAGAGCAACGTGGAACCGACGCGAAAAACCGGACTTCAATTTTTTCAGATTTTCACCTCCTGAATGCTTTAGAAATGGTAAAAAGAAGCATTTAAGCAAAAGAATGACTCAAAAATGTTATCCGAGCTTGGAGTTATCCCCATAACACGTTTTTGGCCCCGAGCAACGTGGAACCGACGCGAAAAGTCGGACTTCATTTTTTTCAGCTCCTGACCTCACGAACCATTTGGAAATGGTAAAATATCGCATTTAGGCGAAAGAATGACTCAAAAATGTTATATGAGCTAGGAGTTAGGCCGAAGTCACGTTTTGGACCCAGAACAACGTGGAACAGACGGGAAAAATCGGACTTCAATTTTTTCAGCTACTGACCTCCTGAACACCTTATAAATGGTAAAAAAACGAATTTAAGCAAAAGAATGACTCAAAAATATTATCCGAGCTAGGAGTTAGGCCCAAAACACGTTTTTGGCCCCAAGAAACGCAGAACCGACGCGAAAAGTCGGACTTTAATTTTTTCAGCTTCTGCCTCATGAACCCTTTAGAAATGGTAAAAAAACGCATTTTGGCGAAAGAATAACTCAAAAAAGTTATCCGAGCTAGGAGTTAGGCCTAAGTCACGTTTTGGGCCTAGAGCAACGTGGAACCGACGCGAAAAATCGGACCTTAATTTTTTCAGCTTCTGACCTCATCAACGCTTTAGAAATGGTAAAAAAACTCATTTAAGCAAAAGAATGACTTAAAAATGTTATCCGAGCTAGGAGTTAGCCCCAAAACACGTTTTAGGCCCCGAGCAAAGTGGAACCGATGCGAAGAGTCGGACTTCATTTTTTTCAGCTTCTGACCTCACGAACCCTTTAGAAATGGTTAAAAAACGCATTTAGGAGAAATAAAGACTCAAAAATGTTATATGAGCTAGGTGTTTGGCCCAAGTCACGTTTTGGGCCCAAAACAACGTGGAACAGACGCGAAAAATCGGACTTCAATTTTTTCAGCTTCTGACCTCCTGAACCCTTTAGAAATGGTAAAAAAACGCCTTAAGGCGAAAAAATGACTCAAAAATGTTATCCAAGCTAAGAGTTAGGCCCAAGTCACGTTTTAGGCCTTAAGCAACGTGGAACCGACGCGAAAAATCGGACTTCAATTTTTTCAGCTTCTGACCTCCTGAACCCTTTAGAAATGGTATAAAAACGCATTTAGGTGAAAGAATGACCCAAAAATGTTATCCGAGCTAGGAGGTAGGCCCAAAACACGTTTTGGGCCCACAACAACGTGGAACCGATGCGAAAAATCTGACTTCAAGTTTTTCAGCTTCTGACCTCACGAACCCTTTAGAAATGGTAAAAAAATGCATTTAGGTTAAAGAATTACTAAAAATGTTATCCGAGCTAGGAGTTATGCCCAAAACTTGTTTTAGGCACAAAGAAACGTGGAACCGACGCGAAAAATTGGACTAAAATTTTTTCAGCTTCTGACCTCCTAAACCATTTAGAAATGGTTAAAAAACGCATTTAGGCGAAAGAATAACTCAAAAATGTTATCCGAGCAAGGTGTTAGGCGCAAATACGTTTTTGGCCCAGAGCAACGTGGAAACGACGCGAAAAATCGGACATCAATTTTTTCTTCTGACCTCCTTAACCCCTTAGAAATGGTAAAAAAACGCATTTAGGCGAAAGAATGACAAATGTTATCCGAGCTAGGAGTTAGGATCTAAACACGTTTTGGGCCCAAAACAACGTGGAACCGACGCGAAAAACCGGACTTATATTTTTTCAGGTTCTGACCTCCGGAACCCATTAGAAATGGTAATGAAAACGCATTTAGGAAAAATAACGACTCAAAAATGTTATCCGAGCTAGGAGTTAGGCCCAAGTCACGTTTTGGGGCTTGAGCAACGTGGAACCGACGCGAAAAACCGGACTTTAATTTTTTCAGCTTTTGACCTCCTGAATGCTTTAGAAATGGTAAAAAAACGAATTTAAGCAAAAGAATGACTTAAAAATGTTATCCGAGCTAGGAGTTTGCCCCAAAACACGTTTTTGGCCCCGAGCAAAGTGGAACCGACACGAAGAGTCAGACTTCATTTTTATCGGCTTCTGGCCGCACGAACGCTTTAGAAATGGAAAAAAAACGCATTTAGGCTAAAGAAAGACTCAAAAATGTTCTATGAGCTAGGAGTTAGGCACAAGTCACGTTTTGAGCCCAGAACAACATGGGCAACCGACGAAAAATCGGACTTCAATTTTTTCAGCTTCTTACCTCACGAACCCTTTAGATATGGTAAAAAAACGCATTTAGACGACATACTGACTCAAAAATTTTATCTGAGCGAGGAGTGACACCTTAAACACGTTTTGGGCCCAAAGCAACGTGGAACCGTCGCGAAAAATCGGACTTCAATTTTTTCAGTTTCTGACCTCACGAACCCTTTAGAAATGGTAAAACACGCATTTAGGTGAAAGAATGACTCAACAATGTTATCCGAGCTTGGAGTTAGGCCCAAAACACGTTTTAGGCCAAGAGCAAGTGGAACCGACGCGAAAAATCGGACTTCAATTTTTTCAGCTTTTGACCTCACGAACCCTTTAGAAATTGTAAAAAAAATACCTTTAGGCGAACCAATGACTCAAAAATGTTATCCGAGCTGGGAGTTAGGGCCAAAACACGTTTTGGGCCTAGAGCAACGTGGAACCGACGCGTAAAATCGGACTTCAATTTTATCAGCTTCTGGCCTCCTGAACCCTTTAGAAATGGGAAAAAAATGCATTTAAGTGAAAGAATGACACAAAAACGTTATCCGAGCTAGGAGTTAGGCCAAGTCACGTTTTGGGCCTAGAGCAACGTGGAACCGACGCAAAAAATCGAACCTTTATTTTTTCAGCTTCTGACCTCCTAACGCTTGAGAAATGGTAAAAAACGCATTTAAGCAAAAGAATGACATAAAAATGTTATCCAAGCTAGGAGTTAGCCCCAAAACACGTTTTAGGCCCTGAGCAAAGTGGAACCGATGCGAAGAGTCGGACTTCATTTTTTTCAGCATCTGACCTCACGAACCCTTTAGAAATGGTTAAAAAACGCATTTAGGAGAAATAAAGACTCAAAAATGTTATATGAGCTAGGAGTTAGGCCCAAGTCACGTTTTAGGCCCAAAACAACGTGGAACCAACGCTAAAAATCGAACTTCAATTTTTTCAACTTCTGACCTCCTGAACCCTATAGAAATGGTAAAAAAAACGCCAGGAGGCGAAAAAATGACTCAAAAATGTTATCCGAGCTATGAGTTAGGCCCAAGTCACGTTTTAGGCCTTGAGCAACGTGGAACCGACGCGAAAAATCGGACTTCAATTTTTTCAGCTTCTGACCTCCTGAACCCTTTAGAAATGGAATAAAAACGCATTTAGGTGAAAGAATGACTCACAAATGTTATCCGAGCTAGGAGGTAGGCCCAAAACACGTTTTCGGCCCCCAGCAACGTAGAACCGATGCGAAAAATCTGACTTCAAGTTTTTCAGCTTCTGACCTCACGAACCCATTAGAAATGGTAAAAAAATGCATTTAGGTGAATTAATTACTAAAAATGTTATCCGAGCTAGGAGTTATATCCAAAACTTGTTTTAGGCACAAAGCAACGTGGAATCGACGCGAAAAATTGGACTTAAATTTTTTCAGCTTCTGACCTCCTAAACCATTTAGAAATGGTTAAAAACGCATTTAGGCGAAAGAATGACTTAAAAATGTTATCCGAGCAAGGATTTAGGCCCAAAACACGTTTTGGGCCCACAACAACGTGGAACCGACGCCAAAAACCGGTCTTCAATTTTTTCATCTTCTGACCTCACAAACCCTTTAGAAATGCTAAAAAAACGCATTTAAGCGAAATAATGACTCAAAAATGTTATCCGAGTAAGGAGTTAGGCCCAAACACGGTTTTGGCCCAGAGCAACGTGGAAACGACATGAAAAATCGGACATCAATTTTTTCAGGTTCTGACCTCCTTAATCCCTTAGAAATGGTAAAAAAACGCATTTAGGCGAAAGAATGACAAATGTTATCCGAGCTAGGAGTTAGGACCTAAACACGTTTTGGGCCCACAAAAACGTGGAACCAAAGTGAAAAATCGGACTTCAATTTTTTCAGCTTCTGACCTCACGAACCCTTTATAAATGGTAAAAAAAACGCATTTAGGCGAAAGAATGACTCAAAAAAGTTATCCGAGCTGGGAGTTAGGGCAAAAACACATTTTGGGCCTAGAGCAACGTGGAACCGACGCGTAAAATCGGACTTCAATTTTTTCAGCTTCTGACCTCCTGAACCCTTTAGAAATGGGAAAAAAACGCATTTAGGTGAAAGAATGACTCAAAAACGTTATCCGAGCTAGGAGTTAGGCCCAAAACACGTTTTGGGCCTAGAGTAACGTGGAATCGATGCGAAAAATCGAACTTCAATTTTTTGAGGTTCTGACCTCACGAACCCTTTTGAAATGGTAAAAAATCGCATTGAGGCGAAAGAATGACTCAAAAATATTATCCGAGCTAGGAGTTAGACCAAAAACACGATTTGGGCCCATAGCAACATGGAACCAACGCGAAAAATCGGTTTCAATTTTTTCAGATTCTGACCTCACGAACAGTTTGGAAATGGTAAAAAAACGCATTTTGCCGAAAGAATGGTACAAAAATGTTATCCAAGCTAGGAGTTAGGCCCAAAACACGTTTTGGGCCCAGAGCAACGTGATACCGACGCGAAAAATCGGAATTCAATTTTTTCAGCTTCTTACCTCCTGGACCCTTTAGAAATGGGATAAAAACGCATTTAGGTGAAAGAATGACTCAAAAACGTTATCTGAGCTAGGAGTTAGGCCCAAAACACGTTTTGGGCCTAGAGTAACGTGGAACCGATGCGAAAATTCGAACTTCAATTTTTTGAGGTTCTGACCTCACGAACCCTTTAGAAATGGTAAATAATCGCATTGAGGCGAAAGAACGACTCAAAAATATTATCCGAGCTAGGAGTTAGGCCAAAAACACGTTTTGGGCCCATAGCAACGTGGAACCGACGCGAAAAATCGGCTTCAATTTTTTCAGATTCTGACCTCACGAACTGTTTGGAAATAGTAAAAAAACGCATTTTGGCGAAAGAATGACACAAAAATGTTATCCAAGCTAGGAGTTAGGCCCAAAACACGTTTTGGGCCCAGAGCACAAGAAACCGACGCGAAAAATCGAATTCAATTTTTTCAGCTTCTTACCTCCTGAACCCTTTAGAAATGGTAAAAAAAAAGCATTTAGGCGAAAGAATGACTCAAAAATGTTATCCGAGCTAGGTGTTAGGCCCAAAACATGTTTTGGGCCCAGAGTAACGTGGAACCGACGCGAAAATCGGACTTCAATTTTTTCAGCTTCTGACCTCACGAACACTTTAGAAATGGTAAAATAACGCATTTAAGCGAAAGATTGACTCAAAAGTGTTTTTTTTTTGGTAAATGAAAAAATATTATTACCAAAGAAACCACCAATTTACAACCTAGACAGCCAAAGGGTAACAACCCTTCTAGGAAGGCTCATTAACCCTTAGGTTGCTATACAACCTGGTAATAGACTACCAGACACAAATTCAACTATGTAAACTATACAACCAATTCCTATCATCATTTCTAAGTTTACATCAAGTAACAAACATCTTTTTAAAACAAAAAATTTCACTTTATGTACAATTTCTTTTGTAGTAATGTCTTTATTTTGCCAATATTTGATGTTCCTAGCCTTCTACTAGTTGTATAGCAGAGCAGCCACTGTAGCAATATAGATCTTGGTTTTAAGCTTTGAGCCTGCTCTTCCTCTTTTGAGCCAATGAACCATCTGCTCAACACTATTAAAGCTCCTAATGCAGCCCATCCAATGCATAATGGCAGTCCAAGACTCCATAGCTAAAGAACAGCTAAATAACACATGATGGTGATTCTTTGGATCCTGCTCACAAAGACAGCATTTGTCATCCTCACTAATTCCATGGGCATAAAGCCTTGCTTTAACTTGCAATCTTTGCTGGATGATGAGCCACCACATAAATTTGTGCTTTAAGATTGTGAGTCTGCTCCATATTATTCTATGCCAATGGACTTTCTCACCACGACTTGTGAGGGCTTTATAAGCCTTTGAGATTGAATAACAATTTTCTTTGCTTGCACCACCAATCCTCATGTTGATGTAGTTTGATGAAGTCCTTAACTTGACGGATCTTCTTCCATATCCGGCTAGCCAAGGGTGGAATATTTGTAATTCCACCAATCATGATTCTTCAAGTACACCTCATGGATCCACGACCCAAGGAGTCTTTCTTTTTGGCAATCTACCACACAATCTTCCCCACAACAAGCTTGTTCCATAAAGCGATATCCCTTATGCCTAAGCCTCCAAACTTTTTAGGTAAACATGCCTTCTTCCATTTCATATATCCGACTCTTGTACCATTCGGGATGGCCTTCCCACAAGAATTTTCTACAAAGTTTGTTAATCTCCTTGATCACTTCTTCTTTGGAATTATCATGATTTGCATCCAATAAGTGCAAATGCTCATGAGAACTGAATACACTAATTGAAGCTTGCCAACAAAAGAGATATGCCTGGATTGCCAAGTTCTTATTTTCACCATCATTTTCTGAATCAGCTAAGAACAATCTTTAGCATTGAGGGATCTATTGCAAATTGGAGTACCTAGGTATTTGAAAGGCCAAGAACCTTTACTGAACCCAGATCTTTGGCACAAGACCTCCAGGATCATTATCATCCATGTTTAACTCGGACTTGGCCCTATTTGCTTTAAGACCGGAGACACCTTCTCAAAGTGGTTTAGCCCTTGCCGGAGATAGGAAGCACTGATTAGATCACCCCTGCTGAAAAGCATCAAATCATCAGCAAAGCAAAGAAAATTCAACTGTAACCCACTGCATCTTGGATGAAATTTGAATTGCTTTTTGGAACCAACATATTGCATGGTTCTTGTTAAGTACTCCATGCATAGAACAAATAGCAAAGGGGAGACAAGTCACCTTATCTTAGACCCCTATTTGCTTTGAAGAACCCTTGTGAAGTACCATTGATCAACAAAGAGAAGCGAACAATTGTTACCTGAGCCATAATCACCATAATGAAGTGAGTAGGGAAGTTTAAAGCCTCCAGCAAATTCTGTAAAAAACTCCACTCAATTGTATCATAAGCCTTTTGTAAATCCACTTTCGTAAGGCAACCTTTAGGAATGTTCTTCCTAGCATAGCGCCTCACAATGTCTTGGCAGACCAAGATGTTATTGATAATGCTCCTCCCTTTGACAAAAGCACCTTGTGTATGATCTCAGGCAAAACAGTGCTAAGCCTTAGACAAATAAGCTTAGAGATACACTTATAGATGACTGAGCAACAAGCAATAGGCCTATACTCAGTCACCTTTGTAGGACAAGCAATCTTAGGCACCAGAGTAATTAAAGTTATATTAATGGCCTTAAGCAAGTCTCCAGTCTGGAAGAAATCCTTCACAGCCTTGATAATGTCAGAGCCAACAACATGCCAAGTCTTTTTGAAGAAGAGACTACTGAAACCATCAAGCCCTGGGGCATTATCAACTAGAATGGACCAGAGAGCCTCCTTAATCTCCTCATCAGAAAATTCTAAGCTTAGTTGAGATTGGAGATGAGCTGATAATGTAGCTCCTTGCTCAATGATCTTCTTTTTGATCTTCTGTGTAGGTTTCTGACTTCCATTCATGAAGCTAGAAAATTGCTAAACAAATTCCTTGCAAACTAGATCAATCAAACAACCATTGGCCCTCTTTATTCTAAATAGTGTTGATTTTGTTCATGTGAGTTCTGGCTTTGATGACCTTATGGAAAACTCTGCTTTTTTCATCACCATACACAGCCCAATCTTCTTTTGCTTTTTGCTTAAGGAAATAGATATATGGTTGATGGGCTTCCTTGTATCTCTGCTGGGATTCATACTCCTTAGAGATTGCATCAGTGTTGGTAGGTTGATTGTGCATATTCCGTTGTGCCTCCTTCAATTCCTTAGCACATTCTTTTTCCAGTTGAATGACATTCCTAAAGGAATCTTGGTTCAGTTTCCTCAATTTTGGCTTCAGGCTTTTCAATTTGTGAAAAATCTGGAACATTGTGTAACTCTTGACGGGAATAGCCCAATGATCTTCCACAATCTCCATGAATTTGGGGCTTGTAGCCCACATATTGACGAACCTAAAAGGCTTAAAACCTAGGACATCAGGAAAACATTTAATCATAGCAGGACTATGATCAAACAGACCTTCAGGTAAGAAAATAGCTTCAACATTGACAAAAGCACCCATCCATTCATCATTTGCCATTATTCTGTCCAATTTGGACATTACTCTAGCATCTCCATCTTATTTGTTAGTCCAGGTGTACAACCTACTCCGAGCTTTTGATATTTATTAAGCCACGAGTACTCCACACACTCCTTAAAGCTGTTTCATTTGCTTTCTCTTGGTAATATGTCCAGTTTTCTCATCATCATTTAGGATGATATTGAAATCACCCCCAATAAGCCAAGCACCTTCCTTATTATCAGCCAACTGTCTAAGATCATTCCAGAGTTTTTCCCTGGCACCACCATCATTATGGGCATAGACAAAAGTACATTCAAATGATTTCCTACTAAGTTTAGGACAGACTTTGCAATGAACAAATTTGATCAGATGACTTTAGGACATTTACCTTAAAAACAAGAGGATTCCAAGCCAACACAATCCTTCCTCTACCATTCCAAGGAAGGTTTGTTGTAAAACACCAATTTGGGCAAAGATTAAGGTAAAGGGCCCTCATGTGCTTGTGCCCTTA
Organism: Beta corolliflora; assembly: GCA_947648045.1. NCBI lineage: Eukaryota > Viridiplantae > Streptophyta > Magnoliopsida > Caryophyllales > Amaranthaceae > Beta > Beta corolliflora. The sequence goes on from CANSZD010003583.1 coordinate 234,367, forward strand.
CCTTTGTCTCCGAGAAGGCGTAACAGCTGAGCATGAACAGAGGCAATCACAAATTTTACCTCAGTTTGTTTACCCTTGCTATTCAACCCTCTGGTGTTCCAAATGAGAACACTATCCATTCTGGATAGGGGTTGTCAACCCCTTCTCAGAATGCTCTTTGGTAACCTGTTCCTCCGTCAACTGTTCTTCAGTCTCTGAACCCATACTGCAGTCCTCTAAAGCTTGAAAGTTGTTGCCAAGTGAGATCGGTTTAGGAGGTTGCTTCTGAGTACTTCTCTGATTAGGTCCAGTGCTTCCCTTGTCAGCCTTGTGTCTCTCAGCAAGTAATTGATCATGCGGATCGTCGGTCTCCACTGCCTTGAGGCTATGAACTAAGATCGCATGCTGAGGATTAGAACTTGGTTGAGCTCTCTGTTTATTTGCAACCAGCACAAACCCCTCTTCATCAATTGTTCTACGAGCCCTTGGGATGGCCTTAGTACCTTGTTTATCATTCCCGTAGTGGATTTTGGTCTCCATATCCTTTTAGGTTGGGCTTGTTTCGCTGCATTCCTCAGCTAAATGTCCCACCTTCTTACACTTAGAACATACAGTAGGTTTCCACTCATACACAACAGGTTGTTCAACTTCCACATCATGCTCATTTATGAATGTGATTGTGTCAGGGAAACTCTGATCAACTTGCACCTTAACTTGCACTCTAGCATAGTTGAGTCTCTCCTTCCTTGCTGTGGAATGATCCACCTTCAAAGCCTTGCCAATGGCATCCACTAACTTGAACAGGCATCCTTCTCCCCAATATTTGAGATGGAGTTTTGGCAGTTGCATCCAAATTGGTATAACTTGGGCTGTGAGATCAACCATCTCAGCATCAAGATCCCAAGCTTTAACTACCAAAGGTTTCCTGTCAAAGAAGAATTGGCCCTTCAAAGCCATATCAAAACCCCCTTTGTCCATAAACCTCACCACAAAACCACCATTCTCAATTGGTGCAATCACATCTACTCCATGTTTACCCCCAAATTCTCTTAATGTGGCCCTCCATTACATGAATAGGTGGCCGAGCACCAATGACAAAGCAGACTACATTAGTTTTCTAATATTCTACTTCCTCTTGAATATCACATAAATCTATTTTAGGCTTAACAGATCCACCATTAATCTCTGTGCTTGAACTTGGGATAGAAGTCTCAGCATGCTCAATAGTCTTTTGTTTTACACTAACATGTTCATTCACAGCATTTTTATCACCATTAATCAAAGTATTAGGAGCTTGAGTAGCATCCCCAATTACAGTGTTCAATCCAGTTTCAAGATTGTGAACAGTTCCATGCATCAGTTCCATGCATGGGTTTATGATTACTATTCATTTGATCATTATTTTCCAGATCAGAAGCTGGTCCAAAGTTTAATGCCCTTATTATAGTAGATTTGGAAGATTAAGAAGTGTTCTTACCTCCACTATCGAGCATAGCCTTTCACCCAGTATCTGGGTCACCGCCATTGTAGTGCTTACTTCCAGCTTGCATGATTGAGGGCTTGTGCTTGATTTTAGGAACATATTCCTCACAGTTAGGGATGGCAACGGGTTGGATCCGGACCGGATCCTCTAGGATCCAGATCCACATCCGTTTTTTAGGCAAGGATCCAGATCCTACCCGGATCCGGTGGGTAATAAAATTGAGGATCCAGATCCATATCCGACGGATCCTACGAATCCGGGTCCAAAACGGATCCTAACTCATTTTTCTTCAAACGACCTTAATTTTCATTTTAACATTAAAACATAGTTTAATAAAACTTCAATTACAACGCCATTTGTCGATACAAGCATTCACTAACATTAAGTCTAACAAATCCAAAATAAATAATATTAATTCAAATACTCTTTAACGAGATGGTGTTACGAGTTTGAGCTTGAGCCATTATCAATTTATCATCACCATTTTCGGTATTTGGCTATCTCGCCACTAATTTGCATGAGCACTTGAGCTGCAAGCATCCATTGGCATTATATAGACATCCATATGGAAAAATAAATGAAACATGATTCCTCTTGAAACTAAATTTGACATTCGGTCTTAAGCATTGATGGTCATTTGCAACACATGAGCATCCGAACAATTGCATATTCGAGCCATTTCATCCACCAAATTGACCCACCATTATCCTTAACCCCGCTCTCCCTCGCCTCCTTGTCAAAAGTTCTATCGGAATTCACCACTTGCTCACTTTCGGTTAACTTCTTCTCACCTGTTCATTTCATTACATTAAAAGAAGAAATTACCCAAAAAAAAAAAGTCGGAGCATTTTAACAAACACATTGTGTGCATTACAAATAAATGAAAAAAGAAAATGAAATTTACCTCGAAGCATAGCACCGCACCCACCACATTGATAGACAGTAAAAACAAGAGGTTCCGGTAAGAATTTACTGCATTTTGAGCAACGAACTAATCGAATCTCCTACATTAATTATCAGAATTTCCCCCAGTTAATTTTATAAACACAAATGAAAAAAAGCAAGAAGAACAACTACTAATCCAATCAAATTTCATTAAAGCACACAACGTAACTCAAAAAAATCCCAGAAATCTCAAAATTAAGATTTCAGACAAAATGAAACAGAGAGAAAAACGTGGACTTACCTGATTTCCGGTGCGGCGGCGGCTGCTCCGGCTCGGTGTTCGACTTCTCGGTCTTGGGAAGAAGTGAAGAATGGAGAGTGAAGTCAGTGAACTCAGTGAGGACTTGAGGAGAAGACTGAAGAGAGAGAAACAAAGTTGTTTTAAAAACGGCGACTAGCTAAAGAAACAAAGGGTTTTAGGGTTTTAATTTTTTACCACATTATTTTATATTTTAATTTTAAAAAAACGGGTAAACGTATTCGGATCCGGGCAATAATTTAGGACCCGGTCCAAATCCGTTTTTCAAACCGAGGATCCAGATCCTACCCAGATCCGTCGGGTCCAAAATTTGAGGATCCAGATCCGCCGAAAACGGATCTGGATCCATGGATCCGGGTAGGGTCCATTACCCACTGCCATCCCTACTCACTGTCATCGAGTAAATCATCTTCTTCCGAAGAGAATTCAAGATCTGAAGCCCAAGATTGCTTTCCCGCCATTGAAGTTTCTCCTTGTGTTTGAACTACAACATCCAGATATTGCTTGTTGTTATTCAGATTGTGTTTTTTGGAATTGTTCTTGCCATTATTGTTTGATTCAACCTTGCTTTTGACATTGTTCCTCCTAGGCCTACCTCGAGCTGCCATGGCTTCACCTCTCTAGAGAGAGAAACGAGGGAGAGCAAAGAAAACAATCAATCAATCGCTCGAAATGACTCAAAAATGTTTTTTTTTGGTAAAAGAACAAATATTATTACCAAGAAACAAGCAAGTACAACCTAGCCATCCTAAGAGCAATAACCCTTCTAGGAAGGCTCATTGAACTCTTAGGAAGCTATACAACCTGGTAACAGGCTACCAGTTACAAAATTAACTTTGTAAACTATACAACCAATCCCTATCATCAGTTTTAAGTTTACTTACATAATTTATCAAACATCTTTTCAATACATAAAATTTCACTTTATGTACAACTCCTTGAGCACTAACAGTTTTGTGTTGCCAATATTTGATGTTCCTAGCTTTCCACAAGTTATACAGCAAAGCAGCTATTGTAGCAATGTAAACCTTTGTTTTTAGCTTTGATCCAGCCCTTCCTCTTTTGAGCCAATGAACAATCTGTTCCCCACTGGTGAAGTTCCTCGTGCATCCCAACCAATTCAAAGTGGCTATCCATGATTCCTTAGCCAAATGACAGCTGAAGAAGGTATGATGATGAGTTTCAGGTTCTTGCTCACACACACAGCATTTATCATCTTCACTTACCCCATGAGCATGGAGTCTGGCTTTGACCTGCAATCTCTTGCTGAATGATAAGCCACCACATGAATTTGTGCTATGGGATTGTAAGTCTGCTCCAAATTATTCTGTCCCAATGGACTTTTTCACCCAGACCAATAAGAGCCTTATATGCTTTTGAGATTGAATAGTTGTGCTACTGTTTTTGCCACCAATCTTCATGTTGTTGTGGTTTGATGAAGTCCTTCACCTGGCAGATTTTCTTCCATATCCAGCTAGCCAAGGTGGAATATTTGTAATTCCACCAGTCTCGATTCTACAAGTACACCTCATGGATCCACCTAACCCACAAAGTGTCCTTTTTGGCAATTTGCCAAACAATTTTCCACACAGCTAGCTGATTCCATAAGCTTATGTTTCTAATGCCTAAGCCTCCAATTTTTTTAGGAAAGCATGCCTGTTTCCAGTTCACATAGCCAGCTCTGTTGCCATTCAAATGTCCTTCCCAAAGAAACATCCTACAGATTTTGTTGATTTCTTTCAACATTGATGTTGGAATTATCATAATTTGCATCCAATAAGTGCAAATGCTCATTAGACAAAGTTCACAAGCTGTAATCTTCCAGCAAAAGAAATATGTCTTGATTGCCATGTTCTGATTCTCACCATCATTTTCTGGATCAATTGAGAGCAATCTTTGGCAGTCATGGATCTATTGCAGATTGGAGTGCCTAAATATTTGAAAGGCCAAGAGCCTTTGCTGAATCTAGATCTTTGACACAAAATCTCCAGATCACTGTCATCCATATTAACATGAAATAACTCAAATTTGGCTCAATTTGCTGTAAGGCCAGACACCTTTTCAAAGTGATTAAGACCTTGGAGAAGATAGGAGGCACTGGTCAGGTCACCTCTGCTGAACAACATCAAATCATCAGCAAAGCAAAGGTGATTTAACTGTAAACCACTACATCTTGGATGGAACTTAAAGCTCTTTTTAGAACCCACATACTTCATTGTTCTAGTTAAGTACTCCATGCATAGAACAAACAGCAATGGGGAGACAGGATCACCTTGTCTTAATCCCCTATTTGCTTTGAAGAAACCCTGAGATGTACCATTGATCAATAAGGAGAATTGAGCTGTTGTCACACAAGCCATAATCACCTTTATGAAAATGATCAGGAAATCTGAAAGCTTCAAGCAAGTCCTTCAAGTCCATTCAATAGTATCATAAGCCTTTTGTAAGTCTACTTTCATAAGGCATCCTTTAGGGATATTTTTCCTAGCATAATGCCTGACAATATCTTGACACACCAAGATATTGTTTATGATACTCCTTCCTTTAACAAAGGCTCCTTGGGTGTCAGAAATGATTTCAGGCAGAACAGTACTAAGTCTCATGCAAATGAGCTTAGAAATGCACTTGTAAATGACTGAGCAACAAGCAATGGGCCTGTACTCAGTCACCTTAGTAGGACATGCAACCTTTGGCACCAATGTGATTGAAGTTATGTTGATTGTCTTAAGCAACTCACCTGTTTGAAAAAAACTCCTTCACAGCTTTAACAACATCATTCCCCACAATACTCCAAGTCTTCTTAAAGAACATGCTGCTGAAACCATCAAGTCTAGGAGCTTTATCAACTGGAATAGACCATACAGCCTCCTTGATTTCCTCATAAGAGGAATCAAGGTTAAGTTGGGCTTGAAGCTGATCTGATAGTCTAGCACCCTGATCCATAATCTTCCTCTTAATCTTCACTGTAGGTCTTTGACTTCCATTCATAAAATTGGAGAACTGCTGGACAAATTCCTTACAAACCAGATTTGGATCAAACAACCAATGGCCATCTTTATTCTGAATTGTATTGATTCTGTTCATATGAGTTCTTGCTTTGATAGCCTTGTGGGACACCCTACTGTTTTCATCACCATAGACAGCCCAATCTTCCTTGGCCTTTTGCTTGAGGAACATAATATATTGCTGATGAACTTCATAATATCTCTGTTGAGCTTCATATTCTCTGGTGATAGCCTTAGTATTGCCAGGTTGATTATGCATAATCTGTTGTGCCTCTTTAAGATCCTTAGCACAAGTCTTCTCCAGCTGAACTACATTCCCAAAGGAGGTTTGATTCAGCTCTTTTAATTTTGGCTTAAGGCTTTTGAGCTTTTGGAAAATCTGGAACACATGAGTAGCCCAATGGTTTTTCACAATGTCCATGAATTGTGAACTTGTAGCCCACAAATTGAAGAACCTAAAAGGTTTAAATCCTTGGACATCAGGAAAACACTTAATCAAAGCAGGACTATGATCAAATAGACCTTCAGGCAAGAAGATAGCTTCAGCATTTACAAAAGACCCGATCCAATCATCATTTGCCATTATTCTATCCAATATAGACATTACTCTGTCAGTGCCATCTTGCTTGTTGGTCCATGTGTAGAACCTCCAAGAGCTTTTGATGTCCACTAAACCACAATACTCCACACATTCCTTAAATTGCCTCATTTCTGTTCTGCTAGTAACTTGACCAGTTTTCTCATCATCATTGAGAATGATATTAAAATCACCCCCAATAAGCCATGCATCCTTCATGTTATCAGCCAAATGCCTGAGGTCAGTCCATAGCTGCTCCCTAGCACCACCATCATTATGGGCAAAGACAAAGGTACATTCAAAGGCCTTCCTACTAATTTTTGGCAAAATATGACAGTGAAATAATTGGTCTGAACATTTGAGGATATCCACCTCAAAAGCAAGAGGATTCCATGCCAAAACAATCCTTCCTCAGCCATTCCAAGGAAGATTTGTTATAAAGCACCAATTAGGAAAGAGATTAAGGTATAGGGCCCCCATATTTTGAGCCCTTACCTTAGTTTCCAGAAGGAAAAACAGCTGGGCATGATGGATGACTCAAAAATGTTATCCGAGCTAGGAGATAGGCCCAAAACACGTTTTTGGCCCGGAGCAACGTGGGCAACGCGACGAAAAATCGGACTTCAATTTTTTCAGATTCTGACCTCATGAACCCTTTAGAAATGGTGAAAAAACGCATTTAGCCGAAAGAATGACTCAAAAATGTTATCCGAGCTAGGAGTTTGGCCCAAAACAAGTTTTCGGACCAGAGCAACAAGGAACCGCCGCGAAAAATCGGACTTCAATTTTTTCAGCTTCTGACCTCACGAACCCTTTAGAAATGGTAAAAAACGCATTTAGGCGAAAGAATGAATCAAAAATGTTATCCGAGCTAAGAGTTAGGCCCAAAACACGTTTTCGGCCTAGAGAAACGTGGAACCGACGCGAAAAATCGGACTTCAATTTTTTCAGCTTTTGAACTCACTAACCCTTTAGAAATGGTTAAAAAACGCATTTAGGCAAAAGAATGACTCAACAATGTTATCCGAGCTAGGAGTTAGGCCCAAAAAACGTTGTGGGCCCATAGCAAGTGGAACCGACGCAAAAATCGGACTTCAATTTTTTCAGCTTCTGACCTCACGACCCCTTTAAATATGGTAAAAAAACACATTTAGGCGAAAGAATGACTCAACAATGTTATCCGAGCTAGGAGTTAGGCCCAAAACACGTTTTGGGCCCAGAGCAACGTGGAACCTACGCGAAAAATCGAACTTCAATTTTTTCAGCTTCTGACCTCACGAACCCTTTTTTAAATGGTCAAAAAACACATTTAGGCAAAACAATGACTCAAAAATGTTATCCGAGCAAGGAGTTAGGCCCAAAAACGTTTTGGGCCCAAAGCAACGTGGAACCGCCGCGAAAAATCGGACTTAAATTTTTTGCTTCTGACCTCCCTAACCCTTTATAAACGGTAAAAAAACGCATTTAGGTGAAAGAATGACTCAAAAATGTTATCTGAACTAGGAGTTAGGCCCAAAACACGTTTTGGGCCAAGAGTAACATGGAACCTACGCGAAAAACCGGACTTCAATTTTTTCAGCTTCTGACCTCCTGAACGCTTTAGAAATGGTAAAAACACGCATTTAAGCAAAAGAATGACTCAAAAATGTTATCCTAGCTAGGAGTTAGCCCCAAAACACGTTTTTTTCCCCCGAGCAACGTGGAACCGACGCGACAAGTCGGACTTCTTTTTCTTCAGCTCCTGACCTTTCGAGCCATTTAGAAATGGTAAAAAAACGCATTTAGGCGAAAGAAAGACTCAAAAATATTATATGAGCTAGGAGTTAGTCCCAAGTCACGTTTTGGCCCAAGAACAACGTGGAACCGACGCGAAAAATCGGACTTCATTTTTTTTAGCCTTTGACCTCCTGAACGCTTTAGAAATGGTAAAAAAACGCATTTAAGCAAAAGATTGACTCAAAAATATTATCCGAGCTAGGATTAGCCCCAAAACACGTTTTTCGCCCCGAGCAACGTGGAACAGACGTGAAAAGTCGGACATCATTTTTTCCAGCTTCTGACCTCACGAACCCTTTTGAAATGGTAAAAAAACGCATTTAGGCGAAAGAAAGACTCAAAAATGTTATATGAGCTAGGAGTTAGGCCCAAGTCACGTTTAGGGCCAAAACCACGTGGAACCGAAGCGATAAAATCAGACGTATGTTTTTTCGGGTACTGACCTCTGGAACCCTTTTGAAATGGTAAAAAAACGCATTTAGGAAAAAGAATGACTCAAAAATGTTATCCGAGGTAGGAGTTAGGCCTAAGTAACTTTTTGGGCCCAGAGCAACGTGGAACCGACACGAAAAGTCGGACTTCATTTTTTACAACTTTTGACCTCATAAAAAACATTTTAGAAATGGTAAAAAATCGCAATTAGGCGACAGAATGACTTAAAAAAGTTATCCGAACTAGGAGTTTTACCCAAAACACGTTTTGGGCACAGAACAACGTGGAACCGACGTGAAAATAGGACTTATATTTTTTCAGGTTCTGACCTCCGGAACCCTATAGAAATGGTAATGAAACACAATTAGGAAAAAGAATGACTCAAAAATGTTATCCGAGCAAGGAGTTAGGCCTAAGTCACGTTTTTGGCCCATGCAACGTGGAACCGACGCGAAAAATCGGACTTTAATTTTTTCAGCTTCTAACCTCCTCAACACTATAGAAATGGTAAAAGAAACGCATTGAGGCGAAAAAATGACTCAAAAATGTTATTCGAGCTAGGAGTTAGGCCTAAGTCACGTTTTGGGCCTAAAGCAACGTGGAAGTGACGCGAAAAACAGAACTTCAATTTTTTCAGCTTTTGACCTCTTGACCGCTTAAGAAATGGTAAAAATACGCATTTAAGCAATAGAATGACTCAGAAATGTTATCCGAGCTAGGAGTTAGCCCCAAAACACGTTTTTAGCCCCGAATAACGATCAACCGACGCGAAATGCCGGCCTTCATTTTTTTCAGCTTCTGATCTCACGAACCCTTTACAAATGGTTAAAAAAGGCATTTAGGTGTATGAAAGACTCAAAAATGTTATATGAGCTAGGAGTTAAGCCCAAGTCAATTTTTGGGCCTGAACAACGTGGAACCGACGCGAAAAATCGGACTTCAATTTTTTAAGCTTCTGACCTCCTGAACGCTTTACACAAAGTAAAAAACGCATTAAAGCAAAAGAATGACTCAAAAATATTATCCGAGCTAGGAGTTAGCCCCAAAACACGTTTTTGACCCCGAGCAACGTGGAACCGACGCGAAAAGTCGGACTTCATTTTTTTCATCTTCTGACCACACGAACCCTTTAGAAATGGTAAAAAAACGCATTTAGGCGAAAGAATGACTCAAAAAAGTTGTCCGAGCTAGGAGTTTAACCCAAAACACGTTTTGGGCCTACAACAACGTGGAACCGACACGAAAAATCGGAATTATATTTTTTCAGGTTCTGACGTCCGCAACCTTTTAGAAATGGTAAAAAGAAGCATTTAGGAAAAAGAATGACTCAAAATGTTGTCCGAGCTAGGAGTTAGGCCTAAGTCACGTTTTGGGCCCAGTGCAACGTGGAACCGACGCGAAAAATTGGACTTCAATTTTTTAAGCTTCTAACCTCCTGAACTCTTTGGTTAAAAAAGGCATTGAGGCGAAAAAATGACTCAAAAATGTTATCAGAGCTAGGAGTTAGGCCCAAATATGTTTTGGCCCAAAGAAACGTGGATCCGCCGCGAAAAATCGGACTTAAATTTTTTGCTTCTGACCTCCCGAACCCTTTATAAACGGTAAAAAAACGCATTTAGGAGAAAGAATGACTCAAAAATGTTATCCGAGCTAGGAGTTAGGCCCAAAACACGTTTTGGGCCCAGAGTAACATGGAACCGACATCAAAAACCGGACTTCGGTTTTTTCAGCTTCTGACCTCCTGAACGCTTTAGAAATGGTAAAAAAACGCATTTAAGCAAAAGAATGACTCAAAAATGTTATCCGAGCTAGGAGTTAGCCCCAAAACACGTTTTTTGCCCCGAGTAACGTGGAACCGACGCAACAAGTCGGACTTTATTTTTTTCAGCTCCTGACCTCACGAGCCATTTAGAAATGGTAAAAAAACGCATTTACGCAAAAGAAAGACTCAAAAATATTATATGAGCTAGGAGTTAAGCCCAAAAATGTTTTGGGCCTAGAGTAACATGGAACCCACGCGAAAAATCGGACTTCAATTTTTTTGGCCTTAAACCTCCTGAACGCTTTAGAAATGGTAAAGAAACGCATTTAAGCAAAAGAATGACCCAAAAATGTTATCCGAGCTAGGAGTTAGCCCCAAAACAAGTTTTTGGCCCCGAGCAACGTGGAACAGACGTGAAAAGTCGGACATCATTTTTTTCAGCTTCTGACCTCACGAACCCTTTTGAAATGGTAAAAAAAACGCATTTAGGCGAAAGAATGACTCAAAAATGTTATATGAGCTAGGAGTTAGGCCCAAGTCACGTTTTGGGCCAAAACAACGTGGAACCGAAGCGAAAAATCGGATTTATGTTTTTTCGGGTTCGACCTCTCGACCGAAAGAAATGGTAAAAACCTATTTAAGAAAAGAATGACACAAAAATGTTATCGGTGGTAAGCCCCAAAACATGTTTGCCGAACGAACGCCAATTCCACCTTTAAGCTCCGACCTCACGAACCATTTAGAATGGAAAAAACGCATTTAGGAAAAAGAATGACTCAAAAATTTTATCCGAGGTAGGAGTTAGGCCTAAGTCACGTTTTTTTCAACTTTTGACCTCACAAACCCTTTAGAAATGGTAAAAAAACGCAATTAGGGGAAAGAATGACTTAAAAAAGTTATCCGAACTAGGTGTTTTGCCCAAAACACGTTTTAGGCACAGAACAACGTGGAACCGACGTGAAAATCAGACATATATTTTATCAGGTTCTGACCTCCGGAACCCTATAGAAATTGTAAAGAAACGCATTTAGGAAAAAGAAAAACTCAAAAATGTTATCCGAGCACGGAGTTAGGCCTAAGTCACGTTTTTGGCCCATGCAACGTGGAACCGACGCGAAAAATTGGACTTTAATTTTTTCAGCTTCTAACCTCCTCAACCCTATAGAAATGGTAAAAGAAACGCATTGAGGCGAAAAAATGACTCAAAAATGTTATTCGAGCAAGGAGTTAGGCCCAAGTCACGTTTTGGGCCTAAAGCAATGTGGAACCGACGTGAAAAATCGAACTTCATTTTTTCAGCTTCTGACCTCTTGAACGCTTTAGAAATGGTTTAAATACGCATTTAAGCAAAAGAATGTCTCAGAAATGTTATCCGAGCTAGGAGTTAGCCCCAAAACACGTTTTTGGCCTTGAACAACGTTCAACCGACGCAAAATGCCGGCCTTCATTATATTCAGCTTCTGACCTCACGAACCCTTTAGAAATGTTAAAAAAACGCATTTAGGTGAAAGAAAGACTCAAAAATGTTATATGAGCTAGGAGTTAAGCACAAGTCAATTTTTGGGCCTGAACAACGTGGAACCAACGCGAAAAATCGGACTTCAATTTTTTAAGCTTCTGACCTCCTGAACGATTTACAAAAAGTAAAAAACGCATTTAACCTAAAGAATGACTCAAAAATATTATCCAAGCTAGGAGTTAGCCCCAAAACACGTTTTTGACCCCGAGCAACGTGGAACCGACTCGAAAAGTCAGACTTCATTTTTTTCATCTTCTAACCTCACGAACCCTTTAGAAATGGTATAAAAAACGCATTTAGGCGAAAGAATGACTCAAAAAAGTTATCCGAGCTAGGAGTTTTACCCAAAACACGTTTCGGGCCTACAACAACGTGGAACCGACGCGAAAAATCGGACTTACATTTTTTCGGGTTCTGACCTCCGAAACCCTTTAGAAATGGTAAAAAAACTCATTTAGGAAAAAGAATGACTCAAAATGTTATCCGAGCTAGGAGTTAGGCCTAACTCACGTTTTGGGCCAAGAGCAACGTGGAACCGACGCGAAAAATCGGACTTCAATTTTTTCAGCTTCTGACCTCCTGAACACTTTAAAAATGGTAAAACAACGCATTGAGGCGAAAAAAAGACTCAAAAATGTTATCCGAGCTAGGATTTGGGCCCAAGTGACGCATTAGGCTAAGAGCAACGTGGAACCGACGCGAAAAATCGGACTTCAATTCCTTGAGATTCTGACCACCTGAACCCTTTTGAAATGGTAAAAAAACGCAATTCGGCGAAAGATTGCCTCACAAAATGTTATCCGAGCTAGGGGTTAGGCCTAAGTCACGTATTGGGCCTAGAGCAACGTGGAACCGACGCGAAAAATCAGACTTCAATTTTTTCAGCTTCTGACCTCACGAACCCTTTTTTAAATGGTCAAAAAACACATTTAAGCGAAACAATGACTCAAAAATTTTATCCGAGCTAGGAGTTAGGCCCAAAAACGTTTTGGGCCCAGAGCAACGTGGAACCGCCGCGATAAACCAGACTTCAAATTTTTCGGCTTTTGACCTCCCGAACCCATTAGAAACGGTGAAAAAACGCATTTTGGTGAAAGAATGACTCAAAACTGTTATCCGAGCTAGGAGTAAGTTCCAAAACACGTTTTGGGCCCAGAGTAACATGGAACCGACGCGAAAAATTGGACTTTAATTTTTTCAGCTTCTGACCTCCTGAACGCTTTAGAAATGGTAAAAAACGCATTTAAGCAAAAGAATGACTCAAAAATGTTATCCGAGCAAGGAGTTTGCCCCAAAACACGTTTTTGGCCCCGAGCAACGTGGAACCGACGCGACAAGTCGGACTTCATTTTTTTCAGCTCCTGACCTCATGAGCCATTTAGAAATGGTAAAAAAACGCATTTAGGCGAAAGAAAGACTCAAAAATATTATATGAGCTACGAGTTAGGCCCAAGTCACGTTTTGGGCCTAGAACAACGTGGAACCGATGCGAAAAATCGGACTTCAATTTTTTTTGCCTTTGACAGACTGAACGCTTTAGAAATGGTATAAAAACGCATTTAAGCAAAAGAATGACTCAAAAATGTTATCCGAGCTAGGAGTTAGCCCCAAAACACGTTTTTGGCCCCGGGCAACGTGGAACAGATGTGAAAAGTCGGACATCATTTTTTTCAGCTTCTGACCTCACGAACCCTTTTGAAATGAAAAAAAAAAACGTATTTAGGCGAAAGAAAGACTCAAAAATGTTATATGAGCTAGGAGTTAGGCCCATGTCACGTTTTGGGCCAAAACAACGTGGAACCGAAGCGAAAAATCCGAACTAGGAGTTAGCCCCAAAACACGTTTTTTCGGGTTCTAACCTCCGGAACCCTTTAGAAATGGTAAAAAATCGCATTTAGGAAAAAGAATGACTAAAAAAAGTTATCCGAACTAGGAGTTAGCCCCAAAACACGTTTTTGGCCCCGAACAATGTTCAACCTACGCGAATTGCCGGCCTTCATTTTATTCAGCTTCTGACCTCACGAACCATTTAGAAATGGTAAAAATACGCATTTAGGTGAAACAAAGACTCAAAAATGTTATATGAGCTAGGAGTTAAGCCCAAGTCAATTTCTGGGCCAGAACAACATGGAACCGACGCGAAAAATCGGACTTTAATTTTTTCAACTTCTGACCACCTGAAGGCTTTACAAACAGTAAAAAACGCATTTAAGCAAAATAATGACTCAAAAATATTATCCAAGCTAGGAGTTAGCCCCACAACACGTTTTTGGCCCCGAGCAACGTGGAACCGACGCGAAAAGTCGGACTTCATTTTTTTCAGCTTCTGACCTCACGAAACCTTTAGAAATGGTAAAAAAAACGCATTTAGGCGAAAGAATGACTCAAAAAAGTTATCGGAGCTAGGAGTTTAATCCAAAACACGTTTAGGGCCTAGAACAACGTGGAACCGACGCGAAAAATCGGACTTTAATTTTTTCAGCTTCTGACCTCCTGAACGCTTTACAAATGGTGAATAAATCGCATTTAAGAAAAAGAATGACTGATAATGTTATACGAGCTAGGAGTTAGGCCTAAGTCACGTTTTGGGCCAAGTGCAACGTGGAACCGATGCGAAATCGGACTTCAATTTTTCAGCTTCTGACCTCCAGAACACTTTAGAAATGGTAAAAAAACGCATTGAGGCGAAAAAATGACTCAAAAATGTTGTCCGAGCTAGGAGTTGGTCCCAAGTGACGTTTTGGGCCAACAGCAGCGTGGAACCGACGCGAAAAATCGGACTTCAATTTCTTGAGCTTCTGACCTCCTGAAACCTTTAGAAATGGCAAAAAAACGCAATTCGGCGAAAGAATGGCTCACAAAATGTTATCCGAGCTAGGGGTTAGGCCTAAGTCACGTTATGGGCCCAAAGCAACGTGGAACCGACGCGAAAAATGGGACTTCAATTTTTTCAGCTTCTGACCTCCTGAATGCTTTAGAAATGGTAAAAAACACATTTAAGCAAAAGAATGACTCAAAAATGTTATCCGAGCAAGGAGTAAGCCCCAAAACATGTTTTTGGCCCCGAGCAACGTGGAACCGACACGAAAATTCGGACTTCATTTTTTTCAGCTCCTGACCTCACGAACCATTTAGCAATGGGAAAAAAACGTATTTGGGAGAAAGAAAGACTCAAAAATGTTATATGAGCTAGGAGTTAGGCCCAAGTCACATTATGGGCCTAAACAACGTGGAACCGACGCGAAAAATCGGACTTCAATTTTTTCAGCTTCTGACCTCACGAACCCTATTGAAATGGTAAAAAAACGCATTTAGGCGAAAAAATGACTCAAAAAAGTTATCCGAGCTAGGAGTTTGGCCCAAAACACGTTTTGGTCCCATAACAACGTGAAACCGACGGGAAAAATCAGACTTATATTTTTACAGGTTTTGATATCCGGAACCCTTTAGAAATGGTAAAAAATGCATTTAGGAAAAAGAATGACTCAAAAATGTTATCCGAGCTAGGAGTTAGGCCCAAGTCACATTTTGGGCCATAGCAACGTGGAACCGACGGAAAAATCGGGACTTCAATTTTTTCAGCTTCTGACCTCCTGAACCCTTTAGAAATGGTAAAAAAACGCATTGGAGCGCAAAAATGACTCAAAAATGTTATACGAGCTAAGAATTAGGCCCAAGTCACGTTTTAGGCCCAGTGCAAC
Source organism: Beta corolliflora (assembly GCA_947648045.1). Classification (NCBI taxonomy): domain Eukaryota; kingdom Viridiplantae; phylum Streptophyta; class Magnoliopsida; order Caryophyllales; family Amaranthaceae; genus Beta; species Beta corolliflora. The sequence continues at coordinate 249,805 of CANSZD010003583.1, forward strand.
GTGGAGCAACGCGAAAAATCGGACTTCAATTTTTTCCGCTTCGACCTCCTGAACCCTTTCGAAATGGTATAAAAACGCATTTAGGTGAACGAATGACTCAAAAATGTTATCCGAGCTAGGAAGTAGGCCCAAAACACGTTTTGGGCCCAGAGTAACATGGAACCGACGCGAAGAATCTGACTTAACTTTTTTCAGCTTCTGACATCACGAACCCACTAGAAATGGTAAAAAAAAAATGCATTTAGGTGAAAGAATTACTAAAAAATGTTATCCGAGCAAGGAGTTAGGCCCAAAACTTGTTTTAGGCACAAAGCAACGTGGAACCGACGCGAAAAATTGGACTTAAATTTTTTCAGCTTCTGACCTCCTGAACCATTTAGAAATGTTAAAAAAAAAACGCATTTATGCGAAAGAATGACTCAAAAATGTTATCCGAGGAAGGACTTAGGCCCAAAACACGTTTTGGGGCCACAAACAACGTGGAACCGACGCGGAAAAATCGGACTTCAATTTTTTTTCTCGACCTCCGAACCGTTTAAAAATGGTAAAAAAAAGCATTTAAGCGAAATAATGACTCAAAAATTTTATCCGAGCAAGGAGTTAGGCCCAAAACATGTTTTTGTCCCAAAGCAACGTGGAAAGAACGCGAAAAATCGAACTTCAATTTTTTCAGCTTCTGACCTCTTGAACCCCTTAGAAATGGAAAGAAAACGCATTGAGGCGAAAGAATGACTCAAAAATGTTATATGAGCTTGGAGTTAGGCCCAAGTCACGTTTTGGGCCCAAAACAACGTGGAACCGACGCGAAAAATCGGACTTCAGCTTCTGACCTCCTGAACGCTTTACAAATGGTAAAAAAACGCATTTAAGAAAAGAATGACTAAAAAAAGTTATCCGAGCTAGGAGTTTTCCCCATTAAACACGTTTTTGGCCCCGAGCAACTTGGAACCGTCGAGCAAAAGTCGGACATCATTTTTTTCAGCTTCTGACCTCACGAACCCTTTAGAAATGGTAAAAAAACCCATTTAGGCGAAGGAATGACTCAAAAAAGTTATCCGAGCTAGGAGTTTGGCCCAAGTCACGTTTTGGCTCCTGAGCAACGTGGAACCGACGCGAAAAATCGGACTTTAATTTTTTCAGCTTCTGACCTCCTGAATGCTTTAGAAATGGTAAAAATACGCATTTAAGCAAAAGGTTGACTCAAAAATGTTATCCGAGCTAGGAGTTAGCCCTTAAACACGTTTTTTTAGACCAGAGCAACGTGGAAGGCCGATGTGAAAAGTCGGACATCATTTTTTTCAACTTCTGACCTCGCGAACCCTTTTGAAATGGTAAAAAAACGCATTTAGGCGAAGGAAAGACTCAAAAATGTTATATAAGCTAGGAGATAGGCCCAAGTCAAGTTTAAGGCCAAAACAACGTGGAACAAGCGATAAAATCGGACGTAATTTTTTCGGGTTCGACCTCACGAACCCTTTAGAAATGGTAAAAAAACGCATTTAGGAAAAACAATGACTCAAAAATGTTATCTGAGCTCGGAGTTAGGCCCAAAAACGTTTTGGGCCGGAACAACGTGGAACCGCCGAAAAACCGGACTTCAATTTTTTCGGTTCGAACTCCCGAACCCTTAAGAAATCGTAAAAATACGCATTTAGGTGAAAGAATGACTCAAAAAATGTTATCCTGAGCTAGGAGTTAGGCCCAAAACACGTTTGGGCCCAAAGAACATGGAACCGAGGGAAAAACCGGACTTCAATTTTTTCACCTTCGACCTCCCGAACGCTTTAGAAATGGTAAAAAAACGCATTTAAGGAAAAGAATGACTCAAAAATGATATCGGAGCTAGGAGATAGCCCCAAAACACATTTTTGGCTCCGAGCAACGTGGAACCGACGCGACAAGCCGGACTTCATTTTTTTCAGCTCCTGACCTCACGAGCAATTTAGAAATTGTAAAAAAACGCATTAACGCGAATGAAAGACTCAAAATATTATATGAGCTAGGAGTTAGGCCCCAAATCACGTTTTGGTCCAAGAACAACGTGGAACCGACGCGAAAATCGGATTTCAATTTTTTTAGCCTTTGACCTCTTGAACGCTTTATAAATGGTAAAAAACGCATTTAGGCAAAAAAGAATGACTCAAAAAATGTTATCCGAGCTAGGAGTTAGCTCCAAAACACGTTTTTGGCCCCCGAGCAACGTGGATGTGAAAAAGTCGGGTCATTTTTTTTCAGCTTCGACCTCACGAACCCTTTGAAATGGTAAAACGCATTTAGGACGAAAGAAAGACTCAAAAATGTTATATGAGCTAGGGAGTTAGGCCTAGAGTCACGTTTTGGGCCATAAAACAACGTGGATCCGAAGCGAAAAATCGGACTTATGTTTTTTCGGGTTCTGATCTCCTGAACCCTTTAGAAATGGTAAAGAAACGCATTTAGGAAAAAGAATGACTCAATAATGTTATCCGAGCAAGGAGTTAGGCCTAAGTCACGGTTTTGGCCCATGCAACGTGGAACCGACGCGAAAAATCGGACTTATATTTTTTCGCCTTCTAACCTCCGCAACCCAATAGAAATAGTAAAAAACGCATTTAGGCGGAAAAAAATGACTCAAAAATGTTATTCGAGCTAAGGAGTTAGCCCCAAGTCACGTTTTGGGCCTAAAGCAACGTGGAACCGACCCAAAAGTCGAACTTCATTTTTCGACTTATGACCTCTTGAACGCTTTAGAAATGGTAAAAATACGCATTTAAGCAAAAGAATGTCTCGAAATTGTTATCCGAGCTCGGAGTTAGCCCCAAAACACGTTTTTTGGCCCCGAACAACGATCAACCGACGCGAAATGCCGGCCGTCATTTTTTCAGCTTCTGACCTCACGGACCCTTTAGAAATGGTAAAAAAACGCATTTAGGTGAATGAAAGACTCAAAAATGTTATATGAGCTAGGAGTTAAGACCAAGTCAATTTTTGGGCCTGAACAACGTGGAACCGACGTGAAAAATCTGACATCATTTTTTTAAGCTTCGACCTCCTAACGCTTTACAAAGGTTAAAAACGCATTAGAAGAAGAAAAAGAATGACTCAAAAATATTATCCGAGCTAGGAGTTAGCCCCAAAACACGTTTTTGGCCCCGAGCAACGTGGAACCGACGCGAAAAGTCGGACTTCATTTTTTTCATCTTCTGACCTCACGAACCCTTTAGAAATGGTAAAAAAAACGCATTTAAGCGAAAGAATGACTCAAAAAAGTTATCCGAGCTAGGAGTTTAACCCAAAACACGTTTTGGGCCAACAACAACGTGTCACCGACACGAAAAATCAGACTTATATTTTTCATGACTTCGACCTCCCGAACCCTTTAGAAATGGTAAAAAGACGCCTTTAATAAAAAAGAATGACTAAAAAATGTTATCCGAGCTAGGAGTTATGCCTAAGTCACGTTTTGGGCCAAGTGCAACGTGGGCAGACCGACGAAAGATCGGACTTCAATTTTTTCGCTTTCTAACCTCCCCGAACCCTTTAGAAATGGAAAAAACGCATTGAGGCGAAAAAATGACATCAAAAATGTTATATCGAGCTAGGAGTTAGGCCCAAGAATGTTTCTGGGCCCCAAGCAACGTGGGGAACCGCCGCGAAAAAATCGGACTTAAATTTTTTGCTTCTGACCTTCCAAACCCTTTACAAATGGTAAAAAAACGCATTTAGGTGAAAGAATGACTCAAAAATGTTATCCGAGCTAGAAGTTAGGCCCAAAACACGTTTTTGGCCCCGACCAAAGTGGAACCGACGCGAAATGTCTGGACTTTATTTTTTTCAGCTCTCGACCTCACGAGCCATTTAGGAAATGGTAAAAAATGCAATTAGGCGAAAGAAAGACTTAAAAATATTATATGAGCTAGGAGTTAGGCCCAAGTCACGTTTTGGGC